>VUJU01003777.1:0-23291 GCA_009835225.1 Aphis craccivora | reverse complement strand
AAAAAAAAAAAAAAACACACATCATTGTAAAATCAATACATTCTTCACTCCGTTCAGAATCTAAAACACACATCATTGTAAAATCAATACATTCATCACTTCGTTCAAAATCTAAAATTAAGAATAATCTTGTCGTTATTTTTATAAATTATTGAAATGGTCTATGATTTAACATGATTTACTTAAATCGAATTATATGAATTGTGTTACCTATGAAATATAATGTTTCAGACTATTGTCTGTGGGTGAAAAATGATACTCTTGCCCCCACAAAAAAATTATCGTAGGTGTAAGTGCACCCTTATGTACCCTTCATCCACCACTAAATTCTGCCACTGAATTGTAGGATGATATTATTTTTTTAATTTTATATTATCAATAACGATTTTTAATAAAAAAAAAAAAATTGAAATATCGATTTAAAATATTATACTACCTATATTTAATTTTTTCCTAATCTAACACGATTAAATTAATTTTATTAATAAAAATAATAATAACCGTAATTTTGACGAACATGAATTGATTAAAAATAATCAATAGCTTTAATTATTATTTATTAATATTAAGAATTTTAGATGAACTAACCCGTCGTTTTTTAAGTAATGAACTATTTTTTTGCCATGATATTGATCTAGTTACATGTGAATTATTTTTCAGATTTTAGGATTCACATTACGTGCCAACAATAAAATTGGTATAGTTTTCGAGTTATTTTATCAGGATAGAATATAGATTCGCTGACGACAATAATTAAACTTAATAGTGATGATAATATCATTAGGTACTTAAGGTACTGATTTCACTGAAATATTAATTGTTATTTATTAATTATTACTTATTATACAATGAAACAAATAACTTACTTTGTCATTTCTTATTCTGTTTTTTGCATAGCAGTATTAAAAGTGTTTCCCGATTATATAACACCAATCAAATTATCGAATAAGAGTTAAGACATACTAAATTGAAACCAATATTTAAACTATCAATACTAGACTGATGATTTCCTGATATAATTTCTGACTACATCACAAAAATCGATGAAATTTAATTTAACTTATTCTTGGAGTAGATGAATGGTTCTCTGGTGGAAGATTTCATCAAATCAGAGGCAAAATATAATTTGCGGTATTTTCTTCCCTATTACTCAAGACACAATCAACGATAATTTTCATTACAAAATAATCAATTTTGAAGAAAGTAGGCACACAAAAGATGTCAAGTACCTACTACGATCTTAAACAAAAGTCTGGGTTTGTGGTATTTTCACTATTCTAAAATTCGTGTACAACTACTTACATCGCATCTGTCACGTGAATAAAGTGCTATTTGTTTTATAAGAAATTAAAAATTTCAAATTATAGATGTTCAATGTTAACTGTTCAATAACTATTAATTAAGAATGATTGTGCTGAATATATTGTGAATGTGTAATTATTTAAATATTTAAAAAATTTTTCTAATTTTAAATATTATGAAAATAAATTTATAAAAATGTTTGTGAATTAAATTTTAGTTAAAAATTGTACGTAGAACGATTAGTTTACTATTGACAAACAAATAAAATGTAGGAATGCACAGAAGTATATTCAAGTAATAACCAAAACAATACGACATTACCCTACTTTTTGTTCGTTCGTATTAAAATCTTAAACATATTTATAAGTTATAACAACTCGTCCAAAATTTAAAGTTTATAAGTTAATATTAAAAAACAAAATACATTTTTTGCAAAACTTTAAAATACATATTTTATAAAATAAAAAAAATATATGTGCTATTGTGCTCACTTCCAAATGTTTATAGTGTAGACTCTTTAAGTTAAAAATATTAAATAATGTGTAATATAACGCAGAATATGAAGTAACTTTTTTATAATAGTATTGGGTATTCAACAAACTCTTTTAATAATCAATAATTTAAAATTTTAATAATAATAATACTGCTCATGCTCACTGTTTTAATTATAATATTATGTTCGTGTTCATAAAAAAAGGCTGTGTTACTCTACCATCATATTATGTATAAAAAATCAACACGGGAGTACTGTAATATCGGCTAATTTTTTTATGTCAATATTGTGGGCAACTCTAGTTACTGCAAAAAAATTCAGGCGTTTTGGCGATATTATTCAAAAAGTACGTTATCGGGTAGAGAGTATAATGAAGTTTTAAAGTCAAACATTTTCTGTGCCGTCGTGATTTCACGAGCACACGTCATATTATCATAACTTACACGGTTTCCCTTCCCAAAACGCAACTATATGTGTAGTCACTATAGAGTATAGTGAACTCCACACGTTATACACATTATATTATTATTATATCCATTGTGTTATTAGCGGAAGTTTCGCAGCCACCCGGAAAGCCATGCGTGGTTGTCGACGATGGTGTTTAATTGCTCAGAGTCACGACACGTGTGGTAAGCCCCCCAAGAAGCACACCTCTCCCGGTGCTTCTTCTTTCCCGGCCGAAAACCATAACCCCGTGATACGTCACTCCTCTGCCCGATGTCGCTCATCGCCGTCATAAATATCCGTCGTATGTGTTCCCTCCGCACTTTCCCGACTACTTCAACCACTCGTCATCCCTTTGTGAGCGAACGTACGATGTTAATCGAGAAAGTTTATAAACTCGATCTGTACACGATATTTTGTATATTCTATAGTCACGGTCATACGACAAATCCGACGATCAGCTATCCTAGTACCGATAATGATATGTTAAATTGATCGTTGATTGAATTAAATCGAATCCATAAAGATTGCGTCTAACGTGTCATGGCGTGCCATATGTATAATATTATGCGATTCACAATTATTATTGATATGGTGAAGTTTCGAACTTTCTATACACGCCGTATTATTATGGATAATATATGGGTTAGGTTATACTGTAATTATTATAAATGCAGTCCCGTGGGAATAAAACGCGACTGTGAACGTTTTACCTTTTTTGTAAGACGATTTCGAACAAATCCGGCTTGTCTTTTAGTCGAAAAACTAACGATCGCGGTTATTTTTTCTTTTTTTTTCAGGTGACGTTGCCAAATTTAAAAAGGTATTGTATTGTATTTTTTTTTTTTCAAATAATACTTCGCAAACTACGTCGTAGTCACTAACTTATGTTCCGTCTATTAGTATAAGGTCCAAAGAGAGATAAATAAAGATAACTAATAAACTAATATATCTTTTATTTTTAATTTTTAAAAAGTTCAAGGGGACGGTCCAGACCCCGTTCCCCCTGGATACGTGCCAGATTATAATACCTTTAATTGATGTCAGTATGAGAAATTTCGGGAATAGGTAAGGTTGGTAGTTGGTAAATTACACGAAAAAAAAACTGATTTGACTTTTTTACTGATTTACCAAATGTTATACCAATAAAATTATCGAAATCGTATGATCCGCAAGTGGTAATATCTACACATATAATCGTAGGTTAATAATGAAACTGTATGCTCGCGTCTGACCTAATAGCATTAAATTAAATTATAAGTAGATATCATATTATATATATTATATATACATACACGAACCGACTGATGTGCCCCGCGTACAGCAATCATCGTTAATAGCTTTGTAGTGTTATACGCCTATAACGGATCGAATGTGCACTGGTACAATGAACGCATAGGTACATCCAATTGCTAAATTATAGATGAAATGAAACGTTCAGTATGCTACTGTCACCACTCGTCGCTGTCGACTGACGGCTTAAATTACGTAGTACAATTAATGTAAATAATAATTTAATAATATAAACTCGGCAGTATAATGATATCAAATAACCCAGTCCGGCCCCATGCACACAATTTGGCACTCGACAAAATATATACACTCAACTCGTAGTTGATCGACTGATTTAGACGCATAAAAAACACAACCAGACTGTATACGTGCACACGCATTATTGTTATTGCCACTATTTATTATGTTTATGAACAATATCGAAAACGATAATCCTATTTCCGTACGGTTACCCCCGGGTTATTGTGGATAGAGTAAACAATCCCGGCGCCCACACACCATAACAGTATAATATTATCGTGTTGAGCTGCCCGTAAAAACATTCGTTCGACGGGGTCACCTATAGAAACTGAAATCGCGTATCTATGTGGACGTGTAAACCGTATACTATTATAGTTACCACTTATCAGAATCTTTGTTGTTCATATCATTCTAGTTGCCAGTTTCTTCTTAGACTTCGATTGTTCATGAAAATTAACCATACATGTATTATGTATACGATTTAAATTAAACAACTGACCGCTTTCTAATCTAACCCGAATTTTCATTAGAAATATTCCCTCTACTCATTCTTGAAATACCTTTAATTAATCTTACTTACGCGATACAATCAAATCGAATACGTCATGTGTAGTAGGCCACGTACAAGCGACCGTGTATGAATCTGTGTAGTAGTCGAGTGGAAATAAACGAGTCATTTCTAAGATTTTTTTTAGTGTTTTTTAATTCCAAATTACCAAATCCTGACATACGTCTGGCGTGAAAGTGCTTGTTCAAACTCTGGTAAATCACTCCTGAAAAAGTACATCTCAGGCTCTCCTATATATAGGCTCTTTCCCCACTGCTATTAGTCATATCACTTCTGGTCATTAGATTCGCACCGTCGTCGTGTTTCCACAGTTCACAGTTTATGCATGTGTACGATGATCCTATTATCTTATACCATCCGGATGACGTTTCTCACATACCTAAAATCCTTTTTACTGTCATTACGCAAAACCGCATCTATCTGGTCAATACTATTGCATAGTTGTTTTCGACTAACGATTCGTACTATTTCTGCATTAAATGCGTTTTATATCAAACGAGAGTATAAATCAGTGGTTCCCATTCGGTGTTAGTCAGACGCCCTTGAAGTGTGCCACGAAAATCAATATATAGTCGTATAACTTTATAAGTATATATTTACCAATTTTATATCGATACTCGGTGATATGTAGATTGGTGTGCAAAAAAAATTTTGTAAGTGAAGTGTGCCACATTATTAAAAATGTTGAAAACCACTGGTATTACTTAAATGATTGATGTATATTGATAAGTACAGGACATACCAGGCCAATCCGTGATTAAAATATATCTATAAATCTAGTGTTGTTGAACTTTACTCTTACTCGTTATATTCAAGAATGTGTTATCTACGTCGCGGTATCTTGGTATAATGTTATAGAATATCAAAGTACATAACTTTGTGTAGTAGTGTTTAAGAGAATTCCAACACCCAAATATATTGTCTCCGCCTTAAAATCGTATAATATAGCAAATGTTTGTTCATTTGTCGCGATTTAATGTTGTTAGTTTTAATATTAGAGTGAACCTAACCTAACCTATAACCTATTATTAATGTAAAATATTATATCTATATGTTTTCTCGTCGAGTTTTTACAATTTAATATTTTTAATTTTCAAGCGAGTTATGTTTAAGTAAAAAATTCACATTGCTAATCCGATTGAACCAATATAACCGTATAACTGCACAATAATGGATAAAATTACACTTGTATAATATGCGTAACACCCCTCCTCGCCAAAACTACAGAGACGATGCTTAAGTAAAAAACGGTCGCAGCGTAACTTAAAAGTTGACGCGATACAATGGACCCGCAAATGCGTAATGCAAACAATGACCTAGATTTGTATCCAAACCTTTATATTTTAGAAGTTTTGTAGGTAACAATTATAATATAGTCATTGGGGACATTATATTAGCTAATTCGAGGACACGGCTATAAATATAAATGAATTACGATTTATCATAAGTATAATTATTAAACATATATTTCGTTTCTTGAGCTAGGCTTTTCCCGAAGTATTAAAATCTTGGATACGCCATCACTATTATAAAGGTACATAAAACGTAAACTAAATTAATTTTTAAACTATAAATGGAACTGTGTGTAATTATTGAGTGTTTGATCTAATATTAAACAAAACGTTTTTCCATTTATCGTTTCGGAAACTATTCGATACTGCTAAATCTTTGTGAACTTATTCCCTTTTTGAGCTGGTTGTTTTTTGTCATATTCCCAGGAGCGAGAACACTGACGTGCTATGCAAAATCGAATTAGACCATCACTTTTTTAAATTTTCATTAAAATGTTATTATTGATAGTGCTTTATTATGTATTTATGCATGTATATTTTATACTATTGATCAAATACATTGCACTGTTTTTGAGTTATGACATAATGCCATAGTCATAGGCAGAAATCGAAGGGGGAGCTTGAAGGGACTAAGCCTAACCTAAACTAAAGTACAGCTGCTCTAGTACAACAGTAATGCATATAGATGAAATGTGCATATATTTCTAGACCTTCCAGTAATTTCATCAAATTTCCACTTATGGTCATAGTAATATATTATTTAATATTAAATCTATTGGTTATAAGTCACCTTCTAATATTAATTTAACATAACATTAAATAGTTAGTTTATAATTACCGATAAATAATGTGATTGTATTCATTTAGATTACGATTTTCCGAACATTGAAATACACATTAACCGATTTACAAAAGTGGAAAACGGCAACTAAAGACGACTTTTCAATTTTGAATTTTAACTTATCAATTTCTTTCAACAAAAATAAATGTCCAAGGCAACGTATCCAATCCGTTGCAAACAGATTACTCCATATGGGATCGATTTTCACTAAAGTTGGCTAATAACTACAGTCCTACACATCTTTAAACTTGTTATTTTTTTTTTACGTGTTAAAAAAATACTAGACAAGCACCGGAGCGTTGTCTGCAATTCGCCAAATATGAATTGCCTATACGTGACGTGCTACTTGCACACAAAACAAATTGCACTTATACCGAAAAACACTGGCACCGTATCCAATCTGCAGTCGCAGCTGAATTGCAAAAACAAGCATCGATATCATTGGAGATGATTGATAATTAAACACTCAAAGTCGACTTTACACTTATGTATTTACAAAACACACTAAATAAACGAAAGGAGAACGTATCCAGCCCACATAGATTCGAATCACATCGGTGAAAACTGCCAACTAAACACTTAGTTTTCTACAAATTTTCTATACTCAAAAATATGCGCTGGATATTTATCTGACCGCCAAATCATTAGTACTATTATACTAACATTAAAAAATTTACTTTTCCGTTTAAAAGACTTATTTAATTAAAATATTTAATTACCAAAGGTAATCACATACACCAGACCAGCAGCTTTACTTCCTACATATACTATAAAGTAATAAAAATAAAATAGTGACAATTTTATAGCTATAAAACATACGTCTTATTGTAGAGTGAATTAAAAAATATACATAAAAATGTCTATATTATAATATATTGTTATAAACATTTAAATATTCTTCTTCAACTTATACTTTAACAAAATCCCGATCATTTTATATAAGAAAAAATGTATATAAAATATTGATATTTTGTTTTTATTATTTATAAAACTAAACACTTTTCATTACTATGTTACTATAGAGTACCTAATACAGTCAACTACACAGGTAGGAAGGGGAAATAAAAATGTGATATTTTTTTTTCTCAAATAAAAAATATAACTACAATGAAACGCAATGTTCAAGGTCTCGTCAGTCGTCACTACCTATAAGTACATATTTCGGCTACAAATTTACTCGCGATAACTGTTAATTATATATTCTACACTCAACTACTCAAGTTATTACAGGCAAAACAAGTTATCCATCAAATATTCAATCTGCATTAGTGACACTGAAAAAACCTATGCGAAATGTTTTTGAGAATACTTATTACGTTATAATATGTAGGTACCTGTAAAACATGAAAGCCTTTAATAATAATATTATACAACAATGCATAAAAAAACTGGATACTTAAACCGCATTTTTTTGCACAATGTCAAATCATATTATAGTGAAAAAAGATTTAAATATAAATGCTCTGGTTCCAAGGAAAAAAATATTATATTATATTGAAATGCAATTTGATTTAAAAAAACTTGAAAACATTATTGTAAAATGAGTTAAACGATAATAATATATAGTCTTACCAAAACAACTGTAACTAGTAGTATTAAATTTTCTACTTGATGAAATTCTTTTTTTATTTCTACCTTAAACTATTTCAGTATATAAAGTATATAAAGCAAAGTATTATCGATTAATATTAATTGTTTGCACTTTTATCAATATTTTATTTTTAAAATCAATTAAATTTTTAAAAACTTTTTTTTATTTACGATCAAAAAATATTTTACGATAAGTTTAAATTTTTATAAAAATCATGGTTTTTTTTTTTTTATTCTTTACTAATAAACGCATACCTATATTACGTATAAACTCGTACCTTGGTATTAATTCTTATCCGTGGTTTAGATATTTTTGATGATCTATTGGAAGGAGTACTAGACTAATTCTACCTATTTTAGATTAGTTCGAAGAATACTACATCGGCAAAAAAAATTGCAGTCACACTGAATGAAAAACTACAAGTTTTCTTCCGAAATATTTCATCTTTCCAATCGAGTTAAAGAAAGTGAAGAACGAATTAATAAACATCGTGGAAGCTTCAAACCGAAGGGAAGTCTCAATTTATAAATAAACTTCTTACCTACTATTTGGCCATTCATTTCAAGTATTTTATTCAATTAAGATGAAATATTTTTTTAATGATTGGAAATAACCTTCCGAAATTGTTTTTAAAAAAATACAGAATACAACGAATACAAATAAACCGCTATTAAAAATAACAAATTACTAAGAAAAATGAAAACTAACTGGTAATAATCTTCCTACAAGGAATCTCAAACAATATTGTTTTAATATTATGTATTATTTTTTTAAACTTACAATTTTAATCTTTGATAGAAATATTGAATTTTTTTATTATATTAATTTAATATTGATAATAGATCAACTGTATATTTTGTCGTTTTAATTATATACATAACATTTCTAATAAGTAATAAATAATAACATAGTATTATGTATGTATTATTAATATATAATATTTTATATCTTGTATTAAATATTTAAATAAACATTTAATATCCCCCCCCCCAAAAAAAATGCCATTATATTTATATCATAACCCTTATTTTGTTATATATGTATATATTATGAGTTTTGATGATTTGGTTTTTTGTGATAAAATATTTATATGCTATTTTTTGATCTTTATAATTGATGTATAAATTTTAACTCAAAAGTTAAATTAAAAAGACCTCAATATTTATAATTAATAAAGTATGTAAATCTTATATTTAATGTATACTGTCGCCAAATATTTAAATATAATTTTTGAATAGTATTGGTGTCTACATAATATACATTTTTTGTAAAATAAAATTTAATGAAATCTCGTATTTACAATGAAAAGATTAATTCAACGACGTTTATTATTCTCACGCAATTTCATAAAAGTGCCATATCAATATTAAACAATGAGTATAGTGTACGTAAGGTAAAATATTAAATCCAGTACCTAACCAAAAACATTATGGAAACTTTTATTATATTTTATGATAAAAGAATAACTTACGAGCTTAATACCATTACAGTTAATTTACCGACAGCCAATAAAGACACAAAATGAAAAGTATTAACACACGCAATGCGTATTTGATATTGTTCTTGTTCTTACCTCGAAATAATAATATAAATCAATATTGTGCGGTGTCGTTTATAGTTAAGTCATATTTTAATATCTTTATGGAAAAACTAAAAACTTAAGTATTAACGTTTTCAAATCGTTTAATTAATCACTTATTTAAAACCAGAAGTTATTGATTACAATAAATGAGACTTAAGGACGTTTATTACCTACACTATTTTATTGCATTATTTTATTATTTTGTTTTTAATTACAACTTTAATTTAAGACCATTTTATTATTTCTAACTTGACTATCAATAATTTCAGTCAATATTTGAAATTCTATCGTATGCGTAACTACGTAAGTCGTTAAGTGACAATAAGTTTATAAACGTACCTAAATACTGTATAACGTATAATATATTATATAAAAGACATATATTATGTTAGAGGAATTTGCATAATCCTCAACTCAACATTGACAAAACGGTAAAATATTTGATAGAAATGTTAAGTATTCGTTTTTGTGTCCTTAATGAACAATATTCCGTGTCCTGATTGAATGCAAAAAAAACATAACTATGTATACTTGTATACCTATATATTATAACGTCTGAAATCGGAGAAGTAACTTTAATGATCGCTACTCCTTAGTCATCAAAAGAAATACCAACCGATGTCGTTACACGTATTTTTTTTTATACATACACATTGAAACTTGTGACTTAGTCTTTGACACGTGATAAAATTGCAAACCCGACAAGGAATATATATTTTCGAAAGTATATTTTTTATTTATCAAGCGAAATGGTTGTTAACCAACTTGCGACTGTGCGGCCGTTATAAAAAAAAAAATTTCTACCCCCCCCCCCCCACTTTGGATCATGAAAAACGAAATCTGTATAGTGCTTTTTTCTCTTTTTTCATTATTCAAATAGATTTTCGACTGTAAAAAAAACTACAGTAGCGTTGGTACGTTTGATACAGAATATTGTGTCAATCAATCTCTATTTTTTTTCTCTTTGTAGCGTATACAATAAATCAATAATATTCGTGGTAAGCAGCGCATGTTATACTAAATTAGCAACATATTTTAACCAAAAATTACGCCATAGTGAGGACATTTTGAGACTATACTGGCATAATATATAAATTATTACATTGTAAAATAAGATAAATTGCTTGTACGTTTATTCACGTCTAATTCATTAACATTTTACTTTATTATTTTAAATCATATCGGGTAATCAAAATTATCATTATGGAAGTTTTATTTTGTAATCGCAACTAATTAATATTATTGTTGTATTATTTTAATGATTATGTTTTAATTTTCGTGTAATTTATTTTTTAAAAATTAAACTATTAAAAATTCTCGAACGATTCTATAAAACTGGTGGTGAAAAACATCTGTCTCTAATATAAATATAATTATTGTTCATAGACTTCCTCTTTCATTCCATTCGATTACATAAATCAAGTCTTGTGCACAACTTTTACTTGTGCATAATATTGTTAATACAATGGAAGCTCGATAACTCGAACGTTTGTAAGCCGAAGTCATTAAAGTTTATTTATGGCTTATAAACTCGATTTATTCAACATGCATTACTAAAAATTACTAAAATATCTAATGTAATACGTATACATTTAATGGTTTACTATAAAAATAATGTAGATATATAACATGTGTATATGCTCATACATGAATAACGATTATAGTTAGAAGTTAAACTAATAGATATTATTAGATAGTGTACAGGTATTACGCAAATATATTCACAAACAACCAACAATTCCAGAAAATATTTTTTCTGAGCTCACAGTGTGATTGAAAACTGATAGATATATAGGTCCTCGTCGAAAAATAAAAAAACAATAAACAATTACCGACGATTTCTTAATATAGTGCTTTCTTAAATAAAATTTTATACTTCTACTATTACTACCTACTAGGTACTAATTATGTATTACAATAGATATTAGATATAGAAATTTTTTTTTTAATTTTTTTATAAGTCTTGTATTGTAAAATAAAATATTTTCTATAATTCTATTTTTTTTTTTTTTTGTCTCTGACTAATTCGTTTAATAGAGGTTCCGCTATTATATTTTTAATTATAATAAAAAACTTATTTTTTTTAACTGTATCGTGTTTTCAAATTTAAATTGTATGTACGGCTATAACATGTAGATGGAAATATTCTTCAGGCGTTACAATTTGTTTTCGTTACAAAACGTGCATAAAATAAAAATAATTTATAATAATTTATAACCATAATTATTATCCACAATAAATGTTGGTTACTATATGTAATAGCTCGTTTCGTGTCATTAATGCATACGCTTAAGTGTTTTCTTAAACCGTTCTAGATTACACATATATTTAATCACCTCTACCCCTTCCAACACATTATAATTAATGTGGGGATTCCTAGCTCTTGATGTACACAGACATCCGCATAGACGGTTTTCTGTTATTTAAACAAAAACATTAAAGTATAATTGTAGGAAAGCCATTATTATACACACACATAATACATTATACACTGATAAACAGGGGCAAACAAATTGCTCTGATTTTAAATTATGCATTAGGTAGAGGTATACTGATGGTGTTTTAAACATTTCATGAAGTAAGATGTGATAAGATACCGATGCTGTTGTCTATAATACGGTAAATCAAAACACCAACTGCAATTTTTATTTATAAATACTCTTTAATGGTAATAAATCGAAAAAAAAATATCTTAAGGTATTATTCTATAAATTCTGAAACTTTGGTGAAAACAGTCTATAATACCATAAGTAACACATCCAATAATTTTGAAACTATACTTTCACAAACTTCGATTTTGTAGTAAATCGTTCGTTCCATTTGACCACACACTTCAACGACTTCCACCAATAACAATAAATATTTTTTTCAACTTTATTTTAAAACAAATGATCTTTAATTTAAATATATAATAATCATGTATGCTGATATAATCATATTTTAATTTTGGCATGCGATGCGTAAAGAAAAAGAAGCCACCCAATAGCGACATTTTTAACAATAATAAATTATTAACTGTATTAATAAATACGAAGATGTTTAAAAAACGTAATAAACATAATATTTTAATAAGCGTACTAAACTTCTAAGCATTTTTTATTCGCTTCAACAATGCAGTTTTCCAAAATCTGATTATCGATCTTTTAATAAACATACTCTAAGACCATATTTTCAAATCCTTCCGATATTTTGCACTTCTTACTTAAAGAGTATACTGAGAAAATAAAACTTTCTGTATTTTACCTTTTACTATTTCCAACTATAGCCATTCATTTATTAGAAACTAATCTCGAAGTTGAATATCTAGAGTATTTTTCACACATCATTATAAAACCATATACATTCATCGCTACTCTTCTCTGAACTTTTATGCATAGAATACTATTCAATCAGTTCTCTTAAACTCAGATTCGACCATCTGACGTTAAAAATTGTAGTTTTCATAAGTTTTAAAAAACAAACTTTCGATTAGGCTACACTGTAAAAACAAATTATAAATATTTATAAAAATAATAAATGTTAACACGTTTGTTCAAAGTATTTGTTTAATTATTTAGCTAAAGTTATAATTTTAGTTTTATAAGTTTTTGTATAACAACGATATAGTAACTATACTCGATCACACTAATTCTACAATTTGAGGATGGCGTACTTCCCTTATAATTTTAAGGCTTAACAAAATATAATTACATATTCTATCGTACTTTTTGAACTCATATACTCTCATATGCATTTATTTAGTAAAATCTTCTTAAATAAATATAATATAAATAAAACAAAAGTTTACTTATGTCCTTTCCTCCTTACCGTAGATTTAAGTCAAACACGACACAAAAAATGAATATAAATTTTAAACATGTATGCAACAGAGTTAGATACTTATACAAAATAAAATTAATAATGGAGGCCGATTTCGAAGGGGTAGTCAGAATCGTCGATTATCATACTTACGAATTTACCATATTAGTAAAATAATATGAACAATGCATGCCTATAACATTACATTACATGTTAATTACAAGCATAATACATATTATAATATAATAATAAAATATCGAGGTGGCACGGTTCCATAATATCATTGAGGAGCCATTGAGGAATAATACACGCAACCATGACGAGAATCGATAACGACGACGTGCCTACAGCAGTCATATTATATTATCGCGATTTAATTCAAATGTCTATACTGTTTATGTACAATACACACAATTTTATAAAATAGATTATATTAAATTATTTCAATGACAAGGATAAGAAAAAAATATTTATTAACCCGTCACAAAAATAATATAGCGTAATACTATTGCATTAATAGCTGTAACAAGACCAACGTCGTGTTCTCTCTTTGGTATTTTTAGGATTACCTTACCTATCGATGTGAACAATATTATTTTAGATTCTGAGCGGAGCGATGAATGCATTGATTTTAAATGTTGTGTTTTTTTTTTTTGTGTGTGTCTGTGTGTGCGAGAACGTGTCAAAATAATGTTTCAATTTCAAACTTTTGGGGTGGTATCCGATAGCAAAATAAATCTAGTTGGTGCATTGAGGATTCCCAAAAGTTTTCAAAAGCGCCGGGAAAAACCAAAAAAAAATTAAGGAAAAACGAGAATCAAAACCAGTTTTCGACCAAATCGATTTTTTTATATGGTTTAATATTATTGGTTTATGGTAATTCAAAAACTAATCACTGTAAATACTTGAAATTTTCACCAAATATTAGTGTTATCTATATACAGTCGAATTTTCAAAATATTTTGAAAATTTTTTTGAGTTATTTATAGACCACTGAAATTTTCGATTTTTTTTTTTTGAGAAATGTTTTTTGGAGTGTCGATAAAAAAATTTTGGAAGACAAAAAAATTTTGAAAATTTAATAAAAGGTTCCTTATGAGTTGTTCTTATTGTAGCTAAAAAAAATTAAAAATCGTTAGTCAAAATTTTTTTTTATAAGCGTCTATAATTCAAATTTTTACAAAATCTGTCAAAAACGCAAAAACTTTCAAGTAATTTTGAAGTTGAAAAATCATAAATTTTTTTGTGTTCATAACTAAGGATTAAAAATACAATACTAAGTTTTCCATAAGTTTTCCTTCCAGTACCTATAGAGAAAACTCGAAGCATAATTATAGGAAAAATTTTAAATACGTTTGAATTTTAAATTTTTTGGAAATAGCGTAACGATAACGATTTATCCTCAGACGATTTTAAATATTTGTTATTATTCAAAAAATATAAATCGTAGATACTTGAAAATTTTACCAGTTATTTATATTGGCGTTTTCTTAACATACTTTAATTTTTAAAATATTTTGAATTTTTTTTGAACTATTTATAGACGACTGCAATTTTCAATTCTTCTGAAAATTGTTTTTTTAAGTGTTGGTAAAATTTTTTCGGCCAAATCAAAATACTTGAAAATTTAATACAAAGTTCCTCATAAGTTATTCTTATAGTGATTAAAAAATTATAAGAATACATATGCACAATTTTTTTTTATTAGCATTTGAAGTTCAAATGTTGACAACAATTCATCAAAACTATGAATTATTTAATTATTACGAGTATTTAGTTAATTATTTTGTAGGTATAATTCATAAAAAATTTTGTATAAATAGCTAAGAGTTGAAAATTCAATACAAGATTTTTCATACGTTTAGTTGATAATAATTATAAAAGAACTTAAATTCTAGTATATTCAGGATATTAAAACATAGACCACCTTTTTCACCAATCATTCGAAATTATATTCTAGGCTGACAAATCATCTCCGTTCAGAATCGTTTTTCGTATACAAATTTAACACTCCTATAATATATAATAACGACCCATACGGAACCTAATGTACAGCAGAGTGGTACCCACTTACCCACTTTTTATATTTTATGTCAAACTACTTACAGCTTCCATTTAATAACGAAGATTTTGTGTTTCAAAGTATCGTTTAATATCGATACACATTACACGGAGCATATTATAACCATGTACTTTAATTAGATAGGGTAGTCCAAAAAGGTTAATATTTATAAGGATTCGCATAACAGAAGGATAGCTTATTTGGTCTTGGTCGAGATAAAATAATAAAGTGTTAAAACAAACAGAGCCTATCCAGTAGATACAATACGATGTTTTAGATCTACTAGTGATGTGGCCCACCACTGACCGAGCTAAGAGGTTCATCGTGGCGTTCCTAAAATGGTAAACATTTCAAACGACGCGTTTATGTCACCGTGAGTTGCTGTTAGTATAATATTAACATATCGATGTGGGTGTAAGGATAATGTTTGCAACCCTTGCAGCGATATCAGGCTAACTCCACTTACTAGTTTGATTTGTATACCTATAATTGAGTAGATACCTAAAATGAACTTTGTGCATATTATAAATTATAATATGTTATGATATGAATGAGGTCATTCGTTATACATATTTAATAATTTATCTGTATTATAGCCCTGTCTATACTACCGCGAGACTATCGCTATACAAATAATATGAATTTAATAGAATATCATAGTACGTGGGTAATAGATATTATTTTATCGTACTCAGAATTTTCACGCCTCTATGACATTTTATTTGCTGTTATATAATTTATATTCTTCTTATACCTATGTATGTCAACATTTATTGTTAAGGAATATGATTACAGTAGCACCCGAGACACGATGTTTTTTTTGTTTTTACGATATTTACTATGGACAAAAATAAATGGAAAAATGTCCATTTTAAAAAAAAAACACAAAAGTCAGTTTAAATAAACGATCCTAAATTCGTCTTTAGTCCTATAGTAAAATGTAGCTATTACAGCAGATTGATTTTGAAGCGCATTAAACTCATCGTTGTGCTTAAATTATGCATTTATTAAAACACTAAATAATGGAAATTTTTAAGACTAAGTAGGTACTTAGTATTGAGACCACAAACCTATTAAAAACATTTTTTTACTCTATTTAAGGTACTCAAAGACTATTTTGCAAATATTTTATTATAGTTTGATTTGGAAATTTAAACAAATCTATAAGCCATATAAATGGAATTAAGAATATACGACTATAGATCTACACAATACGTTAACAATTCAATAATTTGATGCTCCCACAGCCATTTAACATTTAGCGGTATAATAAAATTTGAAATTAAAGGCAGATCAGTTTATTTTATTTTTTTCAAGTTTGTGAAATTTATATATTATTATTAATTTATACGTTTGTAAAATGTATAAGTACTAGAATGAATAGAATGTCTGCATATTATCGATAATAATATACCTTCATATTATACGTACTAAATAATTATGAAATAATTTAATAGCGTAACAAGTTTTAAATATTTTAAAAACATATGATCATATCACTAATTTTTTTATCGATTTCAAACATTAATCATAATATATATTAAAAGTCTCGAATTATTTTGAACCATTGCTTCTAATTCGAGTAGCATCCTATGCTATAAAGATGTTAAGCGCATTTAACATTTTATTTTATATATTTAGAAATGAAATTTAAAACAATAACAAAAATATAAAATAAAACAGAAGAAACATTATTGCTTTTAGCTTTATGTTATGCACGATTCGCTCAAATGAAAAGAAAATTATAGATTAACAAACATTGAAACATTAAATAAGTATATTTACATTTTCTTCAGCAGCTACAGCTTGCGATCGCAACATTTCTTAACAAGGAAGTTTATTTTGTCATTTTGAAAGATACTATAATACATAAGTTTAATAAATAATGCAAATGTCAATATAGCGTATAATATAATATAGTCATAGTAGATTAGAATGAATTGCAACTCAACAGTGACAGGGATCTTATGCACAAATCTAATATTAATATATTTTCAATGTGTCTTATATAAATATGCATATATACTGTAAATGTTTGTAATAAAAATAAAATATTTTATGAAATTATTTCTAATATACTATACCAACTAGTAGTTTTATATTATGATATTATGAAAACCTCTGGTTTTGAATTAAATATAATATTATGTAATAATAAAAATATATTTATTTTATAAATCAAATATATATATATTTTTTGTCATATTATTTTAACAAATAAATCATCACATCATTTAACTATAATATATTATGTTTTTATTACTATTAAAATATGTGCGGAAAGTAATAATAATATTAAAAATTTTTAACACGTACCTATATATAATACAAAAACCATGAAAATTACGTTAAAAATATTATTTTTTTTTAAGAATATTTCATGCTATGTAACAAAAATAGGAACATAATCTCTAGATTCTAGAATGAACATTTTTTTTATTTTTTATTTCTCTTATTTTTTTACGGCTTTATTTATTAAATACATACAAATGCTGAAATGCTTTATTTTTTTTCGTTACAAATACATTTCTATACTTTGACAATACTTAAAAAATATGTACACATCGCTTAATGAACGACAGCAGTTAAACTTCACATGAAGACAAGACTTGCAATCATTATCTGTATTGTTCTGCTCTAAATGGATATGAACAATTTTAATTTTTTTTTTTTCTAAGAACGTTTTATACGATGTCTAAAAGTCTGAGTTTTATTTTTTATTTTTACATCGCCATCTTTGAGTTTAAATCTTTCAAATCTTTGTTTTTAGAGAACCTTTCTCATAGAATTATTTGAAGTATTTTAGGCTGTAAAATAGAAATTTATGTTAATAATATAAAATAGGATTTTAAGTTTAATTTTGTAGCCAATATTATTAGTTGTATATATTTTAAAATTAAACCTGTGGCCTTGTTCCTTATTGTACCTTATCAAAAACAGTTAATGTTGTACCATATTGTTATTTCCATTAAATACTATAATTAATATAAATAAAATAGTAAAAAGTAACAGTTTCATACTGTCACCTTATCGTATACCTAATCTTTGTATAAAAATATAAAAACATATCTCCAAACTAAAGTACAGTTTTCCACGTGGGTATGAGCATTTTATTTTTGCATTTGAATTATAAATTATTTTTAAATGCAAGTATGTAAGTATAATAAGTTATAACAACATACAACTATTATATTATATTATATTATATAGTTAAATACTTATTACTTATATGGTTCTATATAGTTATATAGTTATATATGTATAATATTTAGATAAGTGTATATTATATACAAGATATTATACAGTTAAAATCGTATGTAATAAATTGAAAATCATTTGGATGAATTAACCATGTGCATGGATTCCGAATTATACACAAGAATGTGCAACTCGAAACCAATTTTTAAAATTCTTGCATTTTGAAGAGAGGTTTATACGGGGATTTTTTTGGCTAACCTGTGCAAGGTTGTCATCTGCAACATGAAATAGAATAGTTATTAAAATGTCGTATTTTAATTTTAGCAAGTATTTCATACTTGGTCAAAATTTCTGAAACGATCTTGTTAAAAAATATTTTTAGTTTAATTTTAATAGAGAAACAGGATAAATCCACTGGCATTATTTAATTTGTTCAGGTCGACAACCAAGAATCAGCTAGTATAAAATAATTTACTGATTTCCAAAGTCCTAGTATATAATATAGTAATAAGTACCTACATATTACACGTATCATCATGCATGATTTATTTATCTTCCTAAGATTCGCTTAAGTTTACAAGCAGTGATGCACATGTTCGGTAGGAAACCGGAAATCATGCTGATTTACTGCTTAACAAAATACGTTATTATAATATTATATGCATAATATTTTAAGACCAATAGTTGTTTTTTTTTTTTTTTGTTCCAGCTAAATATAAATGAATAGACTTTTAACTTGTTTTTTTATAAATTACAACATACTTTTGAAGTACGTTTTTTATAATATATTATAGTGATGCATATTATTAGTTGTTGTTCCATGCTTAAACTTATAAGTACCTACCTACCTATGTTTTTATATTCTCGTACACTCGTGGTATACTAGAAATATCTATATTAGTTTTTCATATTCTTAGTTTATTCGACGTATATTATGTAATATTATAGTTTTTTCTCTAACCACTCTTTATTTGGATAGAGTATTATTCAAAAGAATTTATTTTTTCTATACTTACAAGAACACGTTTATTTTAAAGGTTAAATATTTAAATTGTATCTGTCATAGATATAAACGTAACTAGCTTTTTGTTCCATAAACATTTTTAGGAATTTTCCCACTACATAAACTATCAATTTGGTTTACACATGAGAAGGATAAGAAACAGCCGCGAGGCTAGTATAATATTTTAAGGTTAAAGGTCTAATATCACTGTAATGAAAGGGATAAAATCGCAGTTCATTTTTTGAATATCTTCTTACTAAAGCTTAAATTCCTTATTATTAACTATGTAATAAACGTAAAACCTACGTAGAAATTGGCCGATGAAATCCACCTGAAAGCCTATAAACTTTAATAATTCGATACTTGAATTTCCATCGTGGTCTATAGAAGTATTCGATATTTATACTATCTAGGTTTAGGAATATAGGATAATTATCCCCAATTTTCACCATTTGAGCATATTCTAATAAAAAAGTGGTGAAAAAAATGTAACCACTCTACTCTATAGTAGAAATAGAATATACCTCGTAATTTAGCTGGATGTGTATGGGTATGTTAAATTTGAATTCTGTGATACATCGTTATTCATTACATATGAAAAACCATTCTGAGCAGTAACCGGAGACGTCCTATATTACTAAGTATATTCATCATTATATCGCATAGAAGATTTAAATAAATAAACATTTATTTATAAATGCTTATAATACTTTTAATTTTCTATTGAATAATTTATAATTTATTTTACTATTATATAGTAATACCTTATAGATAGATAACCTAATTTTTTTTTTTAATATCATTCGGCATACGTTTTATAAAATATAATACTGCCTACGTAGTACGTACAAATGTATGGTCTACACGAATATTATTGAATTACAACGAAATAGCCAAAATCGTTATTATTGCATAAATTTGAACTTCAAATGTTTGAAATGGATTTATATATTTTTATGATTTTTGGACTTCACGTCATATTATATTATATAATACATTTTATACATTTTTGACTACAATATAATTTTTAAATGCTCGTGATTTCGACGAATTTTGTATAGTAGCAATTTATATTTATTATTATAAGGATGGAGGACGTCTGTTACAGACGTTACAGTTACAACTTATAATAGACGCAATTATACTTACATATTATAAGCAATGCGCATATTATAATTGTTATAATAAGTATATAATAAGTAAGCGGGGGAGCTGTGAATTTAACTAGAAAAAAGTTTGTTAGAAAACATTTAAACGTAATTATTATGTATTATGTACAATATATATATATATATATATATATAATATGAATATCTTGGGTATTCGGATGGAAGGAATAAGGACGATGGCTATATCTTTCAAGTCACGTATGGTCCCGGACGGACCTCAATTCGAAACGTGTTCAATATATTTAGCTGTATATAATATAAATATATATATGTGTGAGTGTATGTGTGTGGTAAGAAAAAACTGCGACTTTATATATTTTATATAAATGTATACGAGTAATACCTTGGCCGACGGTTTTGCGGTGGTGGTGTTGGGAGGGGATGAAAAGAAACGAGACATTGACTCGAACGCTGTTGGAAGTGCATAGAGGGTAAGGTATAAAGGATGGTTACAAATATATGAGTATATATATATATTATATCTATATACATATTATATATTTACGAGAAATAAGGATAATTTTCTCGCACCATCACTCTTCGGCGGCGTCGTCGGCCGTATCAAAATTGAATGTCGAACAAGTTTTTAAAAGAAATAATACGCGACCAAGTCGGCGAGGGCGCACGTGTTCTCTGCTGTTACGTGAACGGATTTTAACGACAGACTTTTCGATAAAAGAGCTAGAAAGGGATGCCACCCCCACCCCCTCCTAACAACCAACCACATAATACTTTCTATCATCCGTCTGTGCAGCAACTTCTCGATAAGTCCATTTTGAGCACGCACGTTGCAATTCTGTACACGGATGTCGGTTTTCTATTTTTCAATTAATTTATTTTTTCACCTGCGTCTGACACGTTTAAGTACTGCTGTCTGTTTGCTTTCACGAAACATCCCCAAATCTCAACATATTATCAGTATCAAATAGTATTAACACTATCATAAATATTGAAAAGGATTTGTTCGTCGTGTCGTCACATCCCCCACCGTGTTATTATTTTTTTGGTTAATTTGTGTACTATAGCAAAAGTTGATCGATTTTCCTACGGTCATACTCACATTAACTTATACATCATACACATATTATTTTATTATATACCTACTTCCGGTTAACCATCGTAGTGATGTGTATGTGTGTGCATTGAGTTTTAACCGTCCGACGGAAAAATCCTTTGACGTTAAACGGATGATTAGTATTTAATTAATATTTAATATTATACTTGTGTCTTGTACGTTTAACTATAATGAAATACATCAATAAATAATACAATAGACATTTAAACTAATATTTTATGAGTTATGTTATACTTAATACTCGAAGTTAAAATAAAAGGAGTCCACTATTATGCCAATCTAAACTTAAAATATTATAACTAAAAAATGTATTGCCACATTTTAATTGGATGGAGTCATAAAATTTGTGTATTGCTTATTGAAATGATACAACATAAAAGGTATCAAAAATATTTAGGCTTGAAAAACATTGCAGGGTCGTAACCCATAACCCCCTTTTCTCGAAAATTATTTTCGCAAACAGTTTATAAGACAAAACTCAATAGTATTTCGTTGAAATGCATAATTTTTTTTTCATGTATAAAGTCTGCACTGAAGAGGCAGAAGCTGATATCTGCCAAAATATCGATTTCGGGGTTTTTACGGTATATGAAAGTAATAGGTCATTATTTTGTTGTGGCAAAATATGATATCAGTGGGACAATTAGTTTTATTTTTATATGCATTATACAAATTGACTATCTACACGGAACACAGAATTTGATTGTGGTAAAATATGATAAATCATTTATCAGGTTTTGACACAAATTTTATCTTGTGTCAAAACATGATAACTTCTATAAATAGCAGATATCATGTGATATTCATTACAGTAAACAAATTGCATTTTGATATCCGATAACGATACTCTATAATAATGTATTATTATTAGTTTTATTATTTTCATTATAATATAATTGGTTACTTGTTACTTCGTATCATTAAAATTACAAATAACATGTGCTATACAATATCAAAAAGAATAAAATTACTGTTGTCTACTAGATATTTTGTATCATAACGTTGTTATTTTTTAATATTATTATAATTTTTTTTTTAAATATTTAAAATGTCGTCACGAGCGTTAAAACTTTTAAATTTAGCTAAAAAGTTGTCTCATACGGAAGATAATAAAAATATTCCTCCTGGTAAGTACCTAATAACACAATATTATTGTAATGCTAAAAATATTAACTATACTTGTTTAATATTTTTATTGAAAATAATATTACAGTAACTAACAAGAATGTCAAGACAGTTCGTGTTTGGACATCGTTGAGACCACACGTGTAACCTTTTCGCGTTTCGTTTTAATAGCTCCCGATAGCAGTATATCGTGTACGTCGCAGCGCATCGAGTCT
>VUJU01003776.1:0-23292 GCA_009835225.1 Aphis craccivora | reverse complement strand
GCACAATTTTAGTGTGTTAGTAAGTTTTTATTATTCAAATTTACCAATTTTCATAAGAAAAATTGTATTATATAATTACAGTGTCCCCTTAGACTCACTTTGGGATTATATCATTTGTGTTCATTAACCGAATGAGTCAATAAGTTGAATGACCCCAAAAAATCAAAAAAAAATCTTTGTTCACTGAGTTCATTTAAAAAATATTGATTGAAATTTAAGCATACTATGTAAAATTCTGTAAATAATAAAATAAAATATTGTAATAACCTAAGTACCTAATTAATTTTTGAAAATCCATTCAGAGTTAATTGAATTTTCCTTTTAGATCAACTTCATAATTATTTCTTTATATGCTTTATGTTGCTCAATTATGTTAAAATTGACTCTTTACTGAATCTCTGAAAATACTAAACAAAATATAAAAGTACTATTTAAGCACAATTGTTCAATGTAAATTATCTAATTTTCAAATGACTTTATTAACTGGTATGGCACCATGGCGGTATATGAGTTGAATAGATGAATTTTTTTCTGTGTTTTAGTTATCGTGCAAATTTAGACCAGCCATTTTGACTCTAATTGGTAAATTGGTAAATGAGTTAATTAACAGTGAGTCCAATAAGCAGCAACCACTGTATAAATATTCTCTATGTTTCTTAAAATGTACATTGTACATGATATACTGTTAAAATTTGATATGAATTATCTTGTATTAAAATAACAAACGTATTACGAAATATCAAATTTAACTAAAAGTTTTTTAAACTTGATTCCTAACCTTTATTTTTAACTATATTAAATGAAAAATTCTAGTATTTATGTTATATGTTAATCAAAATACATTTTAAACATAAAAATTGTCAAACTTAAGAATTTAATTTATAAACATTTTACAGGCATTGTTTGCTTCAAAAAATAGGTTACATGTTCAATAGAGTAAACGCTTATAAAGTTTAATTCAACTTCAATGTTAAGTTTTTATCAATAATTGTTGTTACTCAAAGATAAGCATGAAGTTATCTATGTATATAAAAGAATAAACTGACTGACTGAGGTATCAATGCATAGCCACTGGGTCGAGAGACTTCAAATTTTGCACAGAGGTTCCTTATACAACATAGAACTAATAAAAGGTTTTTTAAAAATGAGTCCCTAAAGTGTTTTTTTTTATTATTCATCCCTTAAAGTGGTGAAACAGGGTTTTCAAATTTGTGTAGAAATAAAAAGTTCATTTTTTTCTCCAAAGTTTCTAATTTACTTGACAATTGGCACAACACGATTGCACATTTTTTACCTGAAAAAACGACATTTATTTAAATCCAAAAATATAAAATAATTGTTTGTGATCAATCGTGTTTTGTTCCTAGAAGGTAAAAATGCAAAAAAAAGAAGTGACGAAAGTTATAACTATACCATATATATAACTTATACTATACTAGTTATATATATATCTGTATCTGAAAATCAGTAAATTTAGTATTTAAATAATTAGCTAGCATTTTTTAACCCGGAATTCGCTGCCTTAAGCTAACCCTAACCTTAACTAGGGGGTCACGTAGGTAAAAAATAATAAAACATTTTATTGAACATAAAAATTCTTATATCTGTGACAAGTTTAAACTAGGTACTAGACATAGTATTTATAATTGATACTCAAAATGGTATATTTTGTTTGATTTATTGGTTAATTATATGATATTCTTATTGTTCAAATTTGTACTTAATATAGATAGGGGGATCGCAAAGTGATTGACCATGTTTTATACCTATTTTGGGGGTCGTGATATTAATAAAAGGTTGAGAAATGCTGCTATAGATATATAGCTTATTATCTTGATTAATTACAACTACCAACCTGGCATTCTGACATATTTTTAAATATTATTTGATAATACATTTTACTAAGCCCAGGTAAACCAAATCCCAGGAAACACCGGACAAGAAAAGCCAGTGTAAAATATTATTGTAAATTTACAAAATTACAATATTTAAATAAATACTTCTTACTTCTAAAGACCTTGTAACATTTGCTATGCCTATCCTTTTACCTGTCTTGCTTGTCTTATTATTGTTTTTTAACATTCGAGTTAATGTTAATAGGTAGTAGACTTATATCCCAAAACATTGGTTATTGTAATTTATATAAATGTGACAGTATCATCTTATAAATCGCTCAATATTGTTTTTGTTTTATGTATAATATGAAGTTAACTAATGACATAAAAAACTTTAATAAATTGTTTTAATCTTAAAACATTATTTAATAAAAATTTTTTTGATTTTTCAGATATGGTATTATGCAAAGGAAAAATTTTGGTTCCTCTTCTGGTGAATATTTTGATAGCTGAGCAAGATATATAATCTTGCTATCCATTCAAATTTCTAAAGATTGATGTGAAAATAGAGTAAAAATTCTATTTAATGATTTTATGAGGCACTCCATACAAAATATAAGTAATAAAATGAAAACTACAAAAGATAAGGAAAAAAAAATCCGACTTAATAACAAAATTAAATACTATACTAGATTGCAAGAAAAAAATTTAAACCAACAAGACTTAACAAAAATTAAACCAGAAAAACAAGAAACAAAAAAAATAAAATCTAGAGTTAATAGACAACTAACAATAAATAACAGTATTGATGCAGTGAAACAACAAATTTTTAATATTAAAAAAAAATTAGGAAAAAACTATATTAAAAATACCAAAGCCCCTGATAGTTGTGAATCATTGATAAATTTAATATCTACTAATGAACAGTCTATTAAAATCCTAAATGATAGAAAACGAAAAAATTGTGGTGAAGGTTTAATGGAAAGAAATAAAAATAAAAAAAGTAGAAAATCTAATTATCAACCGTTCCTAGAAATGAACAATATGTGTTCCAATATATCACTAGATGACATATATTATAAAAACAATTTTATACTAACTCATAGTTTTAATATCATTGAATTCTCAGACTCGTTTAATTCTCTATCAAGTCCAGAAGTTAAAGTTCTTGATAAAACTTATGATAATTATTATAATCATACTTTTTCTACTTGTCTAGACAACTATCTTTTTAAACCTGATGATTGTATTAAAAAAGAAAACGATGTATATAACTTAGAGCAACCTATTTATATGAATAAAAATAATAGTGATAACAATCATGATATGAATATTTTGAAACTTTTATTGCTTCAGTATTGGTGCTTTTATGATTTTAATACACAAACATTATTTTCCAAAGTTAATGAGTCAAAAAAATTAGAAACACATTATTCTGAAATGCTTGAAACAGAAAAAATATCATCAACACGTGAAATATATTCTAAATTTACTACTACAAAAGAAGCATCATTACTCAGACAAATGTTTTCTGAAATATCTGGAACATCTGAATATGAAAAAGCGTGGTTTTTATATGATTCATTTTCCTTTAAAACACGAAAAATATATTCTTTAATAACAAAAATACAATCAACCCAAAATTCGAATTCTAAGATAATTGATATAAAAAGAACATCAAAAATTTATACCAAATTGTTTAAAATGGAAAGATTACTATCTCCTCATGAAATATATTTTGAAATTACTTACATGAGCAAAGAATTATGTCTGCCAAAAACTTATTCCGAGGTAACAGCAAAATTTAGATTATCTCTACCAATAACTCATTTCAAAAATACTAAAAAAAAAGTCTTAAAAAAACTTGATTTATCTCTAAATGAGTTATATTCTAAAATAGCTAAAACAAAACAAGCTTCACCTGCAGATAAACTATATTGTAAAGCAGAAAATGCATCATTTTCGTATTCAAATTTGATTGAATTTATAGACATACCATGTTCACTACTAGAAACCTCCTTCAATTTCACTGTAACAGATAGAAAATATTATTTAAAAACATACTCCAGGAAGAATTTAAAGAAGAAATTGCTTTTTCTAAAATCATATTCTAGGATTATTGTGCATAATAAAGTTGTTCTCCTAAGAACGTTTTCCGAAAAGAATATAAGAGATCAACAAAATATAGCAGAAATATACTCTGTTATTTTTTTCAAAGGCACATTAATACTGAAAATGTATTTTAATGAAACCATTCAAGATAAACAATCCATATTAAAATCCTATACCGAGGTAAAGAGTAAACTATCAATGTCCACAACATATTCTGAAGGAAATTTAAAAGAGCAACTATCAATACTTAGAACATATTCCAAGAAGTATCCATTTCTGCCAATTACATACCTCGAGAGTAATGTAAACAAGAAGTTGTCTTTAACAAAAGCATATTTTAAGGGTATTGTAAAAGAAGCACTACCTTTACTAGATATATACTCGTACTTAGAAAATCCTATAGAGAAGGAACTAAATAAACCAAATAAATATGGTGTACTGGCTATAAAGAATGGACTAACTCTTTCAAAAGCTATTCCTAATGTGTCTATAAAAAATACAGTATCTCTACCAAACATACTTTCTGAAGAATCTGAAGTGACTATAGGGGAAAAATGTATCAAGAATGCATCAAACATCAACTCTAAACAAGTTGTAATGGAAAAAAAGGAATCTTTAAAATTAAATTCCCAACAAATTACCACAGATGAACCAATTGTATCCATTTTAGATGAGGTTAAAAAAACAACTACAACTGAAATAACACCTCTGAAAAAAAAATGTATGGTTGGTATAGGATTATTATCAAATTTATTAAGTGAAGAAAAGGATATGAAATCTATACTACCAAAAAAAAATAAGACTCATCAAAAGGTAACAACTTTTATTGCTTATTCTTTAAATTTTATTTTTTCTTAAAATAGTTTAGGTGTCAATATAGTTAAATTATATTTGATAGAAGGCAGTAGGTACTATTTCAGTAGTGCCTGTTCAATATTTATAATTATAAAGTATATTTTTATCTTAATTTGGTATTTTTACCTATGATCAAATTAATAATGTTGTGCTAATATTATTATGCCTATTACAAATTCACTTGAATTAACAAGAATCAGATAATTTTATGAATTCTTCACAATTACAACCTCACATACATAACAACATATTGTTGAATTACTAATAGTTACTTTCTTAGACCACCTCTTCATTTAAATAAGTAATTTTTAATAAATCTTTATTGATTATAAATTTATAAAAAAAAAAAAGAGTGGTCAAAGATGTTACGAGAACATTTCAAAAGGTTTTGATTTTTCAGGTTATTAGAATTGCTAATGAAGATAATACTGAACAATCAAATCATGATCAATCTAGTTCAGGTAGTGTATTTATTTTAATATGATTTTAAAATATAAGTAAAATTATTTTTGTTATGCTTTTCTAAAATGAAAATATTAACTATCTATTTTTATATATTGTATGCAAATGAATTTGACAAGTTTTTTAGTGGTAAATTAAGTATGAAGTTATAACAGATTAAATTTGTACTTATTAATCAATTTTCACTGTTGAGTACATTTTGCACAAAATAATCACACTTACAAGATAAATCTTTCATAAAAATATTTATTTATTAAAATTTATTATAATCATTAACTCATGAACTCTTAATATTTATCAAAATATTTTTGTTTTGTTTCAAGTCATTACAAAACAACATTTTCTATCAATATTATGTTTTATATTTTATGTTTTTTCTTCAGTGAATAACATCCAATTTTAATTAAATATCCCGAAAGTGAATATAATTCAGATTTTTTTGATACTTAAATCAAATTTTGGTCGAAAAGTTAATCAGTACTATCAGGTATAATAGTATTTAAAGTTTTGATGGGTTGAGTGCTGAACCAAATTTTTATAGAGAAATAGGTATACCATCATTAATCAATACTTTAAATATTTATAACTACTCGTCCAAAATTTAACTGTTATATATTAACTTCTGCATAAAAAAATATTGTGCTTATCTCTAAATAATTACAATTGTATTTTATTGACATTTATTAAAAAAACTCACGTTAATAAATAATAAATGACCTTTGATAAAAATTCACTCTGTATAATATGTATATTATTCAATTGTTACTTGTTATCAATTAAAATTTAAAAATATATAATTAATACATTTCAGAAAATTGTTCATATGTATCAGAAAATTCAAATTGTAAAAAAGATGATCAAAATCATACCGCCATGTATGTATAAAAATTTAGAGCTAAATGGCAATCAACGTCGAATAATAATTGGATTGTTGATATAATTGTTTGTTTTAGCCCTATTTTTATCTCAGCAGAAAGCCCATTAGGATCATTAATTCATAAAGATCACTCTTGTATACCTGAATGCAGCTATTGTAACAGAAAATTTGATTTATTAGAAACTGTTTTTCATTTGTCACAAATAAAGAATCCAGATAAGCAAAAAGCGTGTTTGGAAAGTATGCAATTCGTATTACATTTTTGACATTCTTATCATAATTTTTAACAATAAGAATTACTAAATACATATGGCTAAGACAAAGAATAAACTAGTGTTTAGAAAATATATTTTTAATAAAATATTTATTTAAAAACCTAGTTTTGATTATTATTTCAGTTGTATAAGTTGTTAAAAATCTTTAATTGTTTTTAGTTTTTTACCATTAAATATTACAGTGTATACCTATTTATATTTTTATAGATACCACTCACTTAATTGGATCCGATTCGTGTTTGTGTGTTGGTTGCTACAAAGCCATAGTAAAACGAACTTCTATAAAGAATCTTAAAAAACGTGCATGTATTGTAATGACTTGTGAACAAACTGTATCTCGTGATTTTCATTCAAAATGGATGAATAAATTAAAATCTTTACTTTTAATAAATAAGGTAGGTATATGAAATATTATGTTATGCATCTACACTTTTTAATTTACAAATTAAAACAAAAGAAAACCTATATAATATTATATATCACATCATATTATGATAATTTTTAAATTTTGATCATATTTGAATATTATTTAATTTAATATTACCATTTACTTAATCTGATTGGATTAAGAACTTAGACAATTTTGAATATTTTCATTTCATACTATGTTAATTATTATATTTTTCCACCTAATTGTATAACAAAAGTTAAGGGGATTCGATACCAACCATTTTTAAGAAATGCAATATATGAAATTTTCAAGTGAATTTTTGTGAATCATGTAATTGTATGTGAACACCAATAGATTTAATTATTTTACGATTGTAGACACTTAAAATTTGCTGATATCTCCGGTATCTTGGTTTAGCACCCCGCATATTCAATTTTTATTAAAAACTGTTTATACACAATAAACATAAGTAGGGCTGGGATTTTAATTCCCTAAAAAATCTTAAAATATGCCCTTAAAAAAAAAATGACTTAAAAACTCAAATAAAATACACTAAAAAAAATGCATTTAAATTATATTTACTATAGCTTGTAAATTGGAAAAAAATTGTATTTATTATTTTTTATTTTTATAGTATATTGTTACTATAGTATTTGTTACTTGTTTAATTTTGGACATACTAATTGGTTACTAAATTTAGTAATACTTATCAAGGTCTAGTTATGATAAAATTGTTATCGACGATAATTTGTCGTGCTATATAATGTATTATTCGTACTGTCGGTGGTTTGCAGAAAGTCTCTTGTTAATCTCAACAATTTTTGTTCATTTTATGAACAAAATTGTGAAAAAAGCTCTAAAAACTATAAAAAAAAATGCACTAAAATAGTCAAAAAAATGCCCTAAAAACGTTATATTAATTGGAAAAAAATGAAGATAGAAAAATATGTTTTATAATCAAATGTATAATAACAGTACCTAATTTTCAGTTATTCATTTTTAATTTTTATTCATTTTTTTTATTTATGCATTTAAATGTACTCCACAGTTACTATTTGTACACTACCTACACATATTTTATATAAATATAATTATTAACATAAATCAAAATTGTCTGTAGTAACAATAAATTAATGGTAAATATTAATCATGCATGTATATATAATACTAATTATTTATATTTATATTAATTTTAGATCAATTTTAAAGTTAAAACTAATGAGGAAAAAGCAACGCATAAAATTCCTGTTTGCAATGAACATTATGAACAGGTTGTTAAATGATATTAGTAATATAATATTAGTCTTACACAATATTTAAATTAATCTTTTGATACAATTGATCAATGGGTATTGAATATAATAAATAATACATTTAAATTTAATGTTTTCATAGATACTGCTAATAGCTCAATGTCAGTTATGTGGAAATCGAACGTTACAAAAGTTTCAGTTGCATAAATCTGAAGTGCATAAATATCAATCGATTCTTAATGAGGATGAAATTCCGATAACAATAAAATATGACATTCTTATTTGTAAACCATGTCACATTTATTTATTATTACGAAGAGATAAAACTACAAAAATGTCATTTGAATTAGAAAAGCACTGTGACGTTTCTAGAATAAGGTAATGATTTTGTTTTAGATTTAAAATATAATAATATGAAATGCAAAAAATGTATACATTCCTCGATTAATTATTCAAAACGTTAAAGTTTCTAACATATAATTGAGTAAAAATCCAAATTTATACCTACTTCAAAATATTTGCCCCAAATATGACCGCTCAATAATTTTCCCGTACTGCTCTAATATCACTATTTGTCCCTGAGTGGTAGGGTAATTAGTAAAATATAACTTATCATTAGTGAACGATATAAAATTATAAATATTGTAATAATCATACATTATTATATTTATAGGTATGTTTTTAAACATATTTTATAACGTTAATTATCATATTAGGCGTATTTCAATAATTATTTAGCTGGGGCACGAAGTAATAATATAAAATATATACCTATAAATTGCTATGTATTCAAAACCCGTGAGTCATGAGTAATTAATTTATGTTTATTTTTAGGATCATAAATCATTATAGATTGAAAATGAAAAAATTAGAACTTATGAAATTAGCAAAATCTGAAATAAATATTAAAAAAACGGAGGAAGACGATAAATTGTTATTGGTTAAATCTCTGCCATCGAAGAAAAGAAATATCTTCACTCCAAATTCTTCTATGGTATTTAAACCTGTATCATCAGCAGTAGAATTTGTCAATACTACAACAACCGTTATAACGACTACAATAGGAACAAAACCACTAATGACAACAAGAACGATGACTATGGCACCTATGTCTATGGTGTTAACTAGCGCAATAGAAAATCTATCACCGTTAGGATTCAATCAAAAAACACAACCAACATTTCTCGATACACACCCATCTGTACCAAGAACTATAAAACGTCCTGTAACTACTAATTATAGAAAACAATCTATGCCAGTTCATAAGTTAACTATACCAGATTACAGAATTACAATTCCAGTTGAAAAACTTATGTCCCCTATTAATAGAGTTGATAAATCTATGACTCAAATAAAAAAACCTAAAATTCGAACTTCTAAGCCTATGATTCCAGTTGATAAACCTACGGTTGCTGATCACAAACTAAAATTTGTTTTCACTCCGGTTCTAAGATCGATCTTTACTTCGAAATTGTCTGTACCGAAAGAACATGTAAAAACTCCAAATTCAGTTTCCCCAATAAAAATACCGACTATTGTACAAACCGACCAATCGCTTAATAATTCATTAGATTCGCAATTTAAGTCAACGCTCACTGACTTTCCCAAGTTAAGTCGCCAACAACCTATACCATCAATATTGTCATCCACCACACCAGACATAATCCAATTTTATAAAAATCTCAGGACCACTTATCCTAACGGGAAGGTATTCATCAACAATTTAATGAAATTAGAAACACGCCGTAATCTTGGACATTTTACCGTACAAAACAATAAAACAATTCACCATCAACGAAAGTCTTGTACTGCAACCACTCCTCCTCATATGATACACTACCTTTCAAAACCTAAAGAATATCAAACTTCATCACATATCTACAATTACAACAATGACCTTACAGATACAGGCTACTTTAATAACAAATGTGTTATAAGTGAAAACGATAAAGGTTCAGATTCACTCTTTATCCCTGTTAAAACAACCTATAAATCTTACAATAAGCCCAAGTTAGAGTCTATTTCATTCAAAAACGTTATCCATAAGCCATCTCAGCATAACAATAGCGGCGATAGCAAACAACAAGCCATCGCTTTACAGTCAAATGTTACTGATGCCTATCATTACTAACCACTAACTATCCAGTTATCCCTATTCCCACGACTACCATCACTACCACAACCACTGAAGCTTTGACCAATGTCATCTGTGCTACGTCGCCTATTTTGTCCACGTTCTCTGAAGCAATCACAGCTAGTGAAGTGTTAACTAATATCGAAATGGATTCTACAGCAACCAACACCTCAACTTTAATTATTGCTGTCGCTGGCTTTACCGCAACCATTATGAACACCAAAATCCCTGTCATTACTGATACGGTTACCATCACATCAGGCATCACTTATACCATTAATGGCCATACTACCTACTGTCGCTACCGACTTAGAAGAATCTACCACAACAAATATTGCCTCCGCAGTTTCCTCAACCATTGATGCTGATTCAATTACAGCAATAACAACTACTGTAATTCACGATACCGACTTGGCTAAAATTAACTCCGAATCGTCTACAATTACCAATTTAATTTCTACCGAATATTCTAATGCAACTGACGCATTCACCACAATTAACGCAACCACTGATATCTCAGGTATCACTACCACCACAGCGGCCATTTCTACGACCACAATACCTAACATAACACAATGTATGTCTAATCAAAATAGCATAGACAAATTAATTCATCAGACTTCGTTAAAGCATCTGCTGCTGAACTATTATCGTCATCGTCGTCGTCGTCGAGTAAAGTAAGGTAGACATTTGCTATCGATAAACCAAAAAATTCTTTAAAACTTATCAATAACAAATGGTTGAACATAATAAAATTAAAAGAAGCTATAACCAGTGAATCTGTTGTTTGGAGAATAGACAATATTAATTAAAAAACATGCAATACAATAACAACTTATCTCGTTTCTTTACATTAGTGTACAAGAGTTTTACAACTTATCTTTTTTATTTATTAAAAATAAACTTTAAAAAATATAGTGAAACGTGGATGATGATATACTAGATACATCATAAATATTCTACAGCAATTATGATATTAACTTCATGTATTTAAATTCGGTGAATCAAGTCTCGCAATCTACTACAATATACTTGAACTATGCTATCATTAAATTAACATAATTAACTCTATTATTGAACCCTACATTTCTATAATGTAACAAAAATTGAATTTTCTTAGTGTATTTATAACGTTGATTTCATATTATGCATAATTTTCTTCTAATTTCTTTTGTAATACATGAATTAATGTGTGCAATATAAGTATTAAATGTCTGAATAATTTATTGCACATTAATTAATTAAAAATCTCTTAAAAACATACAGTACATACAGCTTTATTGTTGGTTGAAAAACATTTTATAATTTTTTACAATGTTTATATATCTATCATATTGAATATTGTTTAATTTGTCAAATAAACAAATGCTTTTTTAAAATGTTAACTGTACAATTAGAACATATTATGTTCATGATTATCAAGATATCATTAAATCAATCACTTAACCACTCTTATCCTAAACAATAATAGGATCAACATATATTTAATTATCCATTATCTTTTTTTATGATTATAATCTAACCTTGTTACTAAATATTGTTTAAATAAATAAGTTATTAAAAATTAAAGTTTATAGTTGAGTTTTATATTTTAATACTTATATATTATTATTGTTTACTTGTTATCCTAAAAATGTATCTGTATAGATTGTACTAGTACCACTTTACTAGTTACCGATGTATAATGCTTATAATAATAAACAGTTTTATTTTAATACTGAATGAAACCAAAATATATTATTGATACCTATACTATTAATGTTTTATAAATTATGAATGTTGTGGGCTGAGAAAGATAATTAACCCTTACATGATGTTTATATCCTAATATTTGATTTTCTTAATTACTTCACTTCTTTCTATTGCATTTGATTATTTAAAAATGAATATCCAAGTACTTAAGACTACATTTAGCATTATTTAAAATTATGATTATATAGTATAAACCTTATATAACCTCATACAACTTTAATACCTTATATCTCTTATACAAATAAAACTAAGATTTAACAACACAAATTCAATTTAAAAGTACTTTTTTATTTGATATTTTATTTTGTCCGACTACAATTAAACCAAATTTATATCTTGATGGTATTCATAATGATTAATCTAATGTAAAACTTATAATTATAACCTATGTTATTATAGAACTTTAAATACATTGAAATGTTAAATGTAATTAATTTTATGAGATAATTATAAATATACTAATACAAATTTCGACTAAATTATGTACTTACAACTAATATTTGTTTTAATAAACTTATTGAATTAAGTACTAAATGAATGAAAAATGAAAATATACTAATAATCAAACAAGGTTTTTACAATGACTTAAAAATAAGCATAGTTAAAATATAAAAACATTTACAACCCCATTTTTCTTCCTTCTATTGATATCGGAACTGCACGCTTGGATTGATTATTTCTCTTGCTATCCATATAATTCTTTAAATGCTTTTCAAAACGGTTCATTGGTCGCTTTACAGCCTACACATTCCAAATGTCATCCAATAGATTAGTTATAAATTGTATATATTTATTCAAAAATAATAACTTAAATTAGTATAAACAAAATTACCCTTGAAATATCAGCATCTGTTATTGACTTTGGTCTAACCACATAATCCTTATTTGATGGAGTAGGTACACGGGCTCTGGCAATCCAACCTTTGTCACCTGGTTTTAATGTTTTTGGACTAAATTTAAAAACATAATAGTTAAAATATTAGTAGATATAAATGCAGTTTTCCAACTTGATAAAATAATATGATCTAATTTTAAAACCATTTTTTAAATGGAATGATTAATACATAATATAGTTCATTTTTGACCTACCACATCAGTCTTGTTAAGTTTATAGAGACAATTTTATAAAATTATTAATACTATAATTTTATTCAGGAAAATTTGTGACTACCTAAGTTATTACTAACTTACTCCACATTTTAACACTTCATAAATATAAATTTTAAAAACCACTCTCTCCTTAGCAATAATTATGAGAACTATTATGAACAGATTTGGTAAGATGTGGAATACTTTTTAGGGTCAGTTTGAACTTTTTATGTAAATTACTATGGTTAAATTAATGAGTATTCAATAATGTGAGAAGAAAAAAATTATTCAATTGAATATAAGTTTGAAAAAAATGATGCAGTTACCCATCATCGTCATCATCATCATCATCATCATGTTTGTTATCATCTACACTTGTACGCTTCCGCCTGGGCATTTGTTCCAGATCTCGTTCTTCCCTTTCTTCTTTGGACATTGCTTTGAATTAAACAATTTAAGTTTATTTTAAAAATACAATTTAAATGAATGTGCATAATATACTACTTTCAATTAACCTTTAAAATCTGTTGACAAATTAAAAATTGGACGAGCCCATTCATTTATAAGACGACCAGCACGTTCTCTATTTTCTTTAGTTTCTTTTGGGTGTCTGTACAAATACATGACAGCCTTACCAATACCAGAATACTTGAGAGTAGATTGTTCAATTGGAGGATACTATAAAAATAAATAAATAAATAATATATACATATACATAGAACTTTGTTACTTTGGATTTACATCAGCTAAAAGTTTTATTAATGACTCGCGGACTTGCAAAGAAGGCAAACTTCTATCTGGCATAGGTGCTAGCCAATCAGTAAAAACATTTAATACATTGTGCTCAATAAAAGCTAACATCAAATTGTGTTTCTTTAATTGTGATAAACACTTTGGCAACATAGTAATTTTGTTAATCGCAGGTTTTCCTTCTTTGTTTAATTGTCGATCACTCTAAATAATTAATAAAAAAAAAGTTAGTAAAATAAATAGTTAACAACTGTACTTATATCAAAACAATTTTAAATAATTTTTCTAATACGAGATTTTTTAATTATTTAGATAATTACTTCAGCAGCATTTTTCATATCACTAATTAATCCAGCAATAATATCATCATTATCATTAATAATATCTATATCCTTCCTGCGACGTTTCATTGATTGTTCTTCTTTTTTACGCATCATCATAAGTTCAAAATCTGATGCTGGATTATTATCACTGCATAAAAATATACAATTTATATTTTAATATATTTAGAAAAATAAATTCATTGGATTAGGTTATTTATGAAATTAATCAATTAGAAAACTAAATAAATTACTTTTGATTTCAATTTAACGCTAAATAAACTTTTAAAAAGGTAGCTGAGTTGTATGAATAAAAATATAAATACTCAAACCAATTTCACAATAATTCAACTAACATTAAAAATAAAATAATTTTCAAAATTAAGAAGTGTTTCAGACTCAAACTGAGTTATTACCTATTATGATTATCGCGTTCATCAGGATCATCAAGATCCTCTTCATTTTTATTAGTAGCACTACTTTTGCTAGGGCTTGTGCTAATTACTGCACTTGGATCATCTTCATTATCGGAATCATCTGTTAATTCTGGTAACACATCTAAAGCCAATTCATCATCAGATACAGTGTGTTCCTCGCGAACCTACACAATTAAAAAATAAATTAATAAAAATAGACATTCGATTTAAATTGTAATACTAACAACTGGACTCGTAATAGGTACATTGTTGGCATCATCATCTTCCTCAGACTCAGAATCTGACATAATTTTAACCTTTTTAAATTTTTTTTTTTCTACTATGTTATCCTCTGGTTCTAAAAACATTAGTTATAAAATAAATATTTATAATATTATGTGTATTGTGTATATATTTAAAATTATTACCTTGACGGTTATCTCGGCCATCATCAGAATCAATTTCAACTAGGTTATGTGGAACATCGTCATCTTCCGAATCAGATACAATTTTACGTTTTATTTTACTTCTTTTAAAAGATGAATGAGAACCCACTGACGATACTGAAGAAGATCTAGATTTAGATCTTGAACGAGATTTTGACTTCGATCTTGATCGACTTTGCAACATATTTCTTGGTCGAAATTTAGATTTCCTTGTACCGGATCCGGAAGCTGAATGTAAAGAAGAATCTGATTCAGAGCGTGAGGAGTCATTTGAAGACCGAGATCTAGATCTGGATTTACGCTCAACTGCTTTTGCATCATTTGATATATTAACATTGCTATCGTCAGTAGATGAAATAGATACTTCAGAAGAATTTAATGTTTCTAAAAATAAACGAAGAATATCACAATAAAATAAGTATAAAAAATAGTCAAACCCATAGAAAGCAATATTAAAATATCAGAGTGGTATTACTGTTTTCACACTTTTCAACGGTACATACTTTTATATATTTTCTACGATAAATATCAACTAAAACCTATCTACAAATTATTTCTAATATTGAGGGCTTATAAATGTCTAAATATAAAAAATAATAAAATATAATATTAGTCTTTCTATTCTAATTTCACTTCAAATTAGCAGGTTTGAGGGTAAGGAAATTAAGACCGAGTTTCACCAAAATTTAAAATGAATTAACACTTAATTGATATACATTTTAGCTCACAAAATACACATCTTTTAAGTCATTTTCAACCAATTCCTAGTTTTATTGAAATGGTTATCTGTTACAATCATATACAGTAATATATAGATAATAGATACAGACATATGAATTAAGTAAATTAAGTAACTGATTTTATTATTTGTTATGAAAAATGACACAACCAGATTTATTTAGGTTTAAGGAAAATCTAATAATTTTACACCAACAAACTTCAATAATGATATTCTTTTTTAAATTTTACATTTAAATTTAGACTGGTTATGTAAATCTTAAAAATAAATACTAAAAAACAAAATATAATGAACCAATACAATTACCTTTATTTTTTAACAATAAATCGTCAGTAGTACTTGAAACAATTTGATATGAATCAGCAGTATCACTATCATTAGTTTCAGTAACATCAGACTCTGTTTCAACTGACTGTGAACTCATATTTTCACTTCTGCTTCTGAAATCAACCATCAAGTTTACTCAGAATACAGTAATAGCAAAAACTATATTTTATGCTACCAAATTGTTTAACTTTAAATGATTATAATACAATGTTGATGCAGTTACAAACCAAAATAAATAAGTTTATGATCATGATTTTATCTTGGGAATAATAAATATATAATATACATAGTATAACATATAAAACTAACAAATTATGTAATAAATAAATACTGAATAACTTTTATTCCAGTCAATATTTTTGAACAGTAACCATCTAATTTTTAATAACCATAATAATTATAGTTTGAAAATAACTAGTTTTGAATAAAAATTATTAGGTATCTACTTAGTTAATTACATTTATCGGCAGTTTTCTTTTCTTTTTTTTTTTTGCACTATTTTATCTATGTATTTTATATCTTAATATCAATACTTTTAAAGTAACAAAAGTCAATAGGTCCATTTCATATTATTATTTATTTAAATAAATATAAATGTACGAAAAATAATCAAAAATTATTTTTATTTAATTACTTACACTGAATTATTTGACATGGAATGTGGGTATACGTGTCTCATTTTAAAAACTGTCCAAACTGAAAGTAAAACTTAATTAATTTGTAAATTATTGTAACTAAAAACTAATTAAATTAACATGCTATGAATCAAAACTTTATAATCAGTAAACATGTAGTTATTTATAAATAAGGTTTAATTAAATATGATAATAAAAACCAGATTCAATATAGTACAAATTAGTTTCAAATATGTATATACAAATATATTAAATTTAGGTTCTAGTTATAACACAAGTATTCAAAACTAAACGATTTACTATTTGATCTACAATTCAAATAAAAATTGAAGCAGAAGTAAGATCATATTTAATTAAATCGATTTCAAGAACTTTTTTAATTTTTTAAAAATATAATGTGATTTAATATTATTTATTATTTTGTTGTTAATTATAAATTATTACAGTTATACCCATGGCTTGAAGGTTTGTGTATTTACATATCAATCTTGCTAGCTGTATTTAATGCTAGATGACATAAAAATCCTTTTGAAGTAGTATAGTTAATTACGTGAACTTGTATTTTGAATAAATAAATTATTTTTGATTAATTGGCATATTAATATATATTTTTTTTTTATTATTTCAATGGGCATATTTAGCATATTTTTTAACAAAATTTTTTTTACACTATATAAAATATAATATGGGAATTGTTGCAACATAAAATTATTAAAAATAATGCAGTAGTCATTAGGTTAATCAATATATTGGTGTGTCCGCATAAGCAGTTAGTAGAAAACATGTTAAATGTTTTATTTGTTGATACTTTTACATTGGTCTATTCTCAAGTCTAGACTACTTCGGTAGTTATATGACGTGTTGCATTAAATTCATCAACATCAATAATAAATATTAAAATATTACTTATGATTTCTTCTTTTTTTAATCTGCATTTTTTAATGCATCTAAATGCATATTTTTAAACTTTTAAGTCATAATTCAATGCATATTTTGCCAATTTATAGTGCAAAAGTGCATACTTATTTAGGTATTTTTTAGGGCATGAACTTGTAAGCCTTGATATACCTATAAACAAATACAATATATTTTAACTTTAGTTAAAAATTAAAATTTTTCTAAACACAAATAGGTATGATTAAATATTATTAAATTAGGCATCTGACTTTACCTATGATTATTTGAATAATTTTCCACTTAATAATTCTGGATAGGTATTATAATATTTATGTAAGCATAGAAAAAAATAGAGTCAAATGCTTAAATTCTGACATAAAGCCAAAATTTTTATTCATATTTAAATTTTTATATCAAAATTAAATAACAAATCATAGAAGTAATCATTTTAATTATGTTCATAAGTAATTAATTTTATGATATTTTTTTTTTCATAAAATATTCATAAACCTTATTATATACCATACTTCTATTAGTTATAATAATTAGGTATATGATAATATAACCAATGGCAATCATTTAAATAAACAAAAACTAATATTCAAATTTATGAGAGCTAAAACTAAATTAATTTGTTAACCAACATATTGTAGTAAAAAAAAAGACTATAAACACCGAGATAAATACTAAGAATCTCAAGAAATCTATTTATATACCTTTTATTGAAATGATTCAGTAAATGTTTGAATTTAGAGTTGACAAACAAAGAATTATTCATTTTTATATTTAAATTCCGATTACAATTTAAGATAACACTATACATGTATATAGACCAAAAGACCATAGATATGATATAGGTAGATATTTTGAGAAAATTTTTTACAACACATTTGGTTATATATTATTTGTTTTTATATGCATAAATCTAGACCTATAATAAGGTTTGTAAGTGCTGGAAATCCTCAGTCCTAATAATAGATAATATTATAGAAGCACTTGTAATAATACACATACTAAAGTAATAAAGTTTTTTTAATAGGAATATTGTTTTTATCATCAAATTAAAATAATTAAACGCAATATTTGATTAGATTTAATGATGAATGAAATAAAATTCCACAATAAAAAACATAAGCATGTAATCCACCTAACACAAACATATCACATACCCACCTATAACAAATTTAGTATTTATGTTTTTCTGTTGTATAAATAACAAGTAACTACTATTTATATTATTATTATGATAATTATTATAGACTATAGTGTTGATTATTGATATTAATATAATTAATGCAGTTAAAAACAACAAAAATATCATACACAAAAAATTAACCATTTTAGTCACAATATTATTCTCAGAATTTAATAATAATAATTAAAACATAGATAGTTGTTTTAAAGAGAGTGAAGGGTTTGTTTCAAAGTGTTATAAAGTTTGGGAAAAAAAATTTAATTAGGTAGGTGCTTTAAAAATTAAAAAACCTAATATATTAATATTATCATACATATCCTATGAAACCTATTTCACACCTACAAACTGAGAAAACTACTTTTAACATTGCCTTGAGCGCTGAACAATATAAATTTTTTTTTTTTTTTTTATTGAACAAAAGAAACATCGGCTACTAGGCCATTAGTAATATAAATTATTGTAGTGATAACTGATAACACTACACACTTTTTGTAGCTATCATTATATTCTGTGTAACTGCGGGGCTAGATTAAAACATTTTGCGCCCCGGGGCAAACCTACTTAAAATTAAGAACTATTTTTTTATAAACATAAAATTATTTTAGTATAATTTGGTATTTATTAAATGATATTAGAAATAATGAAATCTGAAATATACCGAAATAAAATATATGTTAACACTCTTTTTAATATTGCTATATAAGCAATAAACAATATAAATGTTTCAATAAAATTAATGTAAATAGGTAAATTTATTAAAATTTTGATTCAAATTAAAACTGAATTAATGAATTAAAATGATTATCTAAATGTTAGGATTTATTATGTAGTAAATTATTTTATTTCTGTTATATACATATTATAATATTTTTATAAAAATGCTTTTCTTGATTTCTATTTAGCGAATTGGTCAATACATTCATCCCAGAACACAGATTCAAGTAAAATACTTTCAGTATTAAGAATAGCAAATGAATTAAATTTTTTTTTTTGAAAGAGTAAATCACAAATAGTTCTTGACTCTTTTTAAGACCGAAAATGATTTTTTGCCAGAACACTTAAATATAGTTAAAGTATAATACAATTTTAATGCAATTTTAGTATTAGGAAATAAACTATCCAACTTTGGAAAATGTTATCTATATTATATACCTAGTCATTTAATAATTAATATTATTGCGTGGACACTGTGACTGTAGTTATTACTTGTCACTAATCTGTTATAATTTGGAGACAGGTAAAAATACCATTCAAAATTCATCTAAATACTGGGTACTTGTGCGTTATCATGACTACCTTGATGTCGAACGCATGGCGTGCAATGCACGTCTTTTTAATACGTTTATAATAATACACAACTACCCAAAGCTAATGTCAATGTATTTATTGATAATGTTGTTAGCAAAGTTATGGACATCACTTTTTAACCCTGTGACCTACCTTAGGTGGTGTTGCATAGCAAATTGAGGGATATTTTTGTTTTGAATTATCCCTAATAAAATTATAAATAGAATTCATTTATAAAATACAAAATTAGAGTGGAACATGGTATTGCTATAACCCCTAATATGTGATAGTCACGATAACTCATAAGTGATCCGTGATAACGCACAAATACCAAATACTGTTTTACTTGTACGAATATTGTTTTTAAAAGGTTAATACTTAATTAAATATATTATATCATAATTGCCTACTACAATACCTAGGGATTAATTTTATAAGATACAAACAAATAATCATTAATAATGCAACAAATCATTAAATTATAACAATCTAAACATATTAGTTTAATCAAATATTATCAAAATTACTTACATTTTGAAAAAATATACTAACCAGTAACCACTAATCAACTGGAAAAGAATTCCGATTTATCTTTTTAGTGCAAGAAATAACAATGAATTGGTTATTTCAATAATAATTAATAAAAAAAAAAAATCAAATAGGACAATTTTTAAAATGCAAAATGTAAAATAGATACGTCAACGTTATTTAAAAAGTTAATTTATCACTAAACACTAATAATAAGCCAAAATAATAACTACCTAAGTAGATTTTTGTTGATAGTTAATCGGAATTATTGTTATATTAAACGACGCACGACGAAGAAAATAATGAAAACAATAATAAATTTACAATATTTCGATGAATAAAGCTATAAAGCTATTAGCTTTATATTATTGACACGAACACCATCAAATTTCTATGACGATAGACAACAATACAACAATATTGTCGTCTGGAAGTGGAGGCTCGTTGTGTGCAGTGTTTACAGATTGTACTACTGCGCACATTGACGAACTACGTTTTGTACGATAATACTAAACAGAAATTGACTCGCTATAATCGATAATCCGTAAAATTCCTGACAATAGCGACTCCCTTAGTATGGGAAGAATCGTAATTAATTATTATTTTTAATGTTTAAGATAATATTAGATCGAGGAAAAAATTAGTTTTTTCAAAATCAATTCAATATTTAATGTTTATGTATTATTAATTGCTTACCTAGCGACTCACACTCTTGGAAGAGGATCTCCTTGGATATTTTATGGTGTAGCGCAGTCGCACAGATATTATGGGATATAATTACGATTATACGATATTAAACATGGGTGTAACCACAGTCGTATAACAGATGCCAGATAGATAATGACAAAGAACAAATAATGATAATAGTCACGAACTAGATATTCGTCTTAGTCCGTGATAATAATCGATACAAGTTGATAAGTGATAACACGCACATTGCCATGTGCTCGTTGTTTTTTGTTAGTTGTTAGTTTTGAGAAGTCAAAAATGTATTGGAAGTCGTACGAAATTTAGTCTTTATAACATTAGATTATCCAAAAGAGTAATAGTATTAAGCGATGGACAGTCCGTTAATTTACAATCTGAGCTGTGGAAAGTCATTGCCAGAAGTGAGTTATCCGTAACGAAATATATTTGTAAACAAGCGTATTGTATATTTGTATTTGATATTATATTAATTACTTTACACGTATTTGTTTAACTCATCAGTTATGAATTTAAAGCATGTCACTACTTATTTTTATTTAGTAATATGTTTTCAATAATTATCATCGTTAAATGTTAATTTATTATAAAAAAAGTTCTACTGTGTAGTTTTGTTTACCTACATCAAATTACAATCAAAAATAATTCATTAAATACTGTTGAAACTGAATTATTTTTAATTCATAATTATACTTAAGCTATCGCTGACTCTTTATGCAAAAAACTATTCTTTTCAAAATGTTGCCTTAAGTATTTTACATATACATACATATTTATTTGTATCTATACATCATTTATTATTATAATATAATATATGAAAATTATGAACAATATTTAAAATAAAATGTTATTTTAAAATTGAAAAATACAGTTTCATCTGATATAATAACTATTATAACCTAATTTTAATTAATACCTATAATATTAATTTTACAATTTTTTATAGTGGCTTTCAGAAAGAAAAAGAAGAACTTTATTAAAAAAAAATCCTGGTAAGTTATATCTTTTTTTTTTTTTTTGTCGTATGGTGTATGTAGTTCGGGAGTAGGCCCAAAAGCCTAGTTCGGACGCCTAATTGGCAGAATTTCTATTGGGCACCCGTAGGTAAGGCACTAAATATACGGGTATGCTAAATCGCCATTTTGCGACTGGTTTATCAATAATAAAATAAACGCGGCAACTTTGTAGTTCCATAATATTATATGTGATAAATGAGTCGCAAAATGGCGGCTTAGCATACCTATTGTCTATAGTGCCCTACCGTAGGTTTCTGCTATGCCCGGGGTGGGGGATGGCGATCTCTCTCCAGACACCTCGACTTGCCCGAAGAGAGGTGCTGCCCGTGACCGAGGTTCGAACTGGCGACGGTGTGCAACGCAACTGACGCCTTAGAACGCTCGGCCACTCCGTCCCCAGTTATATCTTAATTAATATCTTGAAATTATTTTATAAAAGAAAGTTCACACTTAAATATACATTACTACTACCAAAACCATAACAACATTACAAATAAAGTTTTAGAGTCCTAGAAATTGTTCCCAAACATTATTTATAAATATCTACAGGATCCCCACAAGGGGGGGTTGATGGACCTTGAGTACAGAGGCCCGTTGAAATTTATTTGTAATTTTTGAAATTTTAGCAGAAATACTTATTTTATACTATATATTGTAAAATAACATTTTATGAAATTTATACATAGTCATTGATTAATGAAAGTTAGTTTAATATTTAACCATTGATTACACTGAGCTCAAAGCCTGCAAAATAAAATTTAAACTTAAAAAAAATAATAAATATAAATTAAAATATACTTGTTTTTTTTCTTTTTTAATTTAGATAATATTGTAATAAAAAAATAGAAGATATTATTTATGCTTATAAATCTTGATTTTTTTATTATTTACTAGCTGACCCGACAAATGTTATTCTGTTTTAATAGTGAATATTGAATTGGAATTAGTATAATTAAAAAACAAATATTATTCCAAAAATTGTTGTATAGATAGTAA
>VUJU01003775.1:0-22982 GCA_009835225.1 Aphis craccivora | reverse complement strand
TAGGCTGACAAATCATCTTCGTTCAGAATCGTTTTTCGTATACAATGATAATTATCATTGGATTCAAATTTAACCGTCCTACTATATATAGTGATCCACACGGCACCTAATGTACAGCAGAGCGGTACCCACTTGCCCGCATTTTTAAAATTTTAAATACACTTTATACAGCGTTATCCGTTTTAGATAATACCTACTTATCTTCGAAGAAAATAAATATAATACAAAAATTTTCACTGTAGCTATGTTATATTGGAATTAATAAATAAAAATAAAGCTTATTGAAATTTAAATAATTCAAAATAGTTATAATGCAATACGTGCATAATAGTGCAGCGTACGTCTTACCACGTCAAGAACGATATAAGCCCGACCCCTATGAAACTGATGGACGGCGCATTGTATAGGCAAATGTGGTACATTATCGTATTTAGTGTTGAACAATAACTATAATATTAAATTCCTAGGAATGCTTTACATCATCAATTGACGATTACGATAATTATAAATTTCTAGGTCAAATATTTTAGGTACCTATATTTATTAATAAATATATATTTTATATACAGAAGCAAAGTTAAAAAAAAAAATGACATTTTATATAAATTCTGAGTAATATTATAATAAAAGAATGGCCAATACAGGTTGAAAATGTTTAAATTATCACGTAATAATAAGACATTTTATACAACTTAGGAACAATGTAATACACGAAAAAATATTTCTAGAGTTATTTAAAAATTACTAAGTAACAATTATAGAAAAAAATGGATTCAAATTAGAGAATTCAGTTCAAAATTACTTCTAAGAGATATTGAATGTTATAAAGCAGTTTACTAGCTTTAGCTCTTTGCACTTTATTATTTATCGTGTTAAACATTTTTTTAAGTATTATGCGTATTAAGTATCATACTAAGTTATAGCTGATGCCCACTTTTAGTTATAGTCACAAGTGTGCGCATGAGGTAGACAGGATAGTCTGCTCACTATGCTGTGAATATTTTTTTCAGTTGTATACGATTTTATGTGAGTAAAACATTTATTTAAACAGGTAAATAGAACCAGCGAACGATAGACTAATAATTAAATCTTTGAAAATTTGTACATATTCACATAGGTGATAAAAAGATAGATATTATATGAAAATTCTTATGGTGCATTCTTAATATTTGTTATTTTAATAATTGGAAGTGAATCAATAACAGGTGAACATTTTCACTAATTCACCATATTCAATTCCAATAATAAGTAATAAACTAAAATAGAAAAATAAATACTAATAATTGTGTAGTTTTGTTTTTTTTTTTTAAATATTTTTACAAGACTCAAAAATATAAATATTTATGTTCACAACATGAATATCCCAGATATTGTATTTAGATGCAAGAGAAATACAGAATATTTTATAATAATATTATTCATATTTCCTAAAAATGCCAGTGCAATATATAGAATAATGAATTTTTCACATTACCCATAATATAATATATATATATATCAACACAAACAATACCAATAATCTGATAAATAAAACCACAAACTAGTATAAGTCCTTTTAAGTCAATTAAATATTTTAATTAAAAAACTATAGTAATATGGTATATATTATAGACTATAATCCTATTTTCTATATAAGTTATTGGTTAACTATTTTATTTTCATGCATTATAGACTATAGTATAAATATAAATGAATTTAAATTGTATTTTTTTTTTATATTTTATATGTTTTTAAACATCCATTTATTTATTACACATACATAATATCACGTAAAAAAAAGTATAATATATAATTTTTATGAGTTTTCATGGAATGAACACAAGTAAAACCTAAAAAGTCTAGAAACAAAAACATATAACTGTAACACGCGTAAATAAAAACTCCTACCAACCATGAGCTCACCTTTTCTACCTGAAATATAGATAATTTTAAGTTATTTTTATTTTCAATTGTCTTAAAAATCCAAAAGATGTTTTTACTATAACTGAAAAAGGGTTTAAAGATTTAAGCCAAAAAAAATAAGAAACGATTCGTTTAGTTTTTAAAATTATTTCAATAAAATGGAATATTATAGAGTTTTTTTTTGTAGGTACTAACTATTATATTAGGTAATGTGTACAAAAATCATAAGTACCGTAAAGTATATTACATTTAATTTAGTTTTTTTTCTATTAAAGCAAAAATATAAATGTAGTTTTAAAGTATGAATAATTTTACTTATTCAAATTATTATATTATTATGTATAATATACATCATAAATTATTAACTATGAACATGAAACAAATATAAAAAGTAAAACATATATAAAACATAAAATTTAGCTACAAAATACAATATTAATTATAAACATCAATAATATAGTATAATTTCCTACTAAATGTATTAGTATTTAACAAAACATTTTTCATGTTAATTGTTTATCAATATAAATTGATTTAATGATTTATTTCGGTAATTTTCAATATTAAATCTATATAGATAACGGGTTATATGATAGCAAAGTATACAATTTTATATTTTTATAAAGCATCAAAGTCCTATAAAACCATACGGTTATTAACTACAACTATACATCAATATATACATTTTTATTTTGATATTAAACAAATTTATTTCAATCACTTGTAAAAAAACTCATACAAAGAATTTAGCAATCATACGAATTCTCTTATAAATAATATTATCTTGAAATATACGAGTATTTTAAGTAGCAAACCCATACCTGAACGCTCGAAAGGACGGACAGATCCATTTACTCTCTTCCAAAATGATTAAGGGTGTTATACAAATAGGTGACTTCCCATCTATTGTTTTGAATCACATTTTTGCATAATATTTGCTTATTATGTACAGTAATAATTTATATATTATGGTTTCTTCTTCTTTCTTTTCAGCCAGTTAAAACCATACAACAAAATACACATTAGCCAATTATCTTTGTCTTCCACTATTTTCTTCCTCCAACTTTTTTATGCAAGACACCCACGACCCACCAATATTATTTACCATACTTCGCCATTAAAAATGTTTTAAAGTTTATCATTATGTAGTTTTATTTATTCACTTGTGTGAGCATTAAAGTATACTTTGTATATTTTTTCAGAATCATTGTATCTCGAACTTCTTCATCTTTTGTTCTTCAAATGATCTTAGATATCAAATTATCAAATAATAGATCCATACAGGGCGATTGAATTGATTAAAAGTAAGCATGTACTAATTTTTAGGTTGTTAAAAATTATTCTTAAGACAGAGATTACGAGGGGGAAAATATATATTATGAATGGTTTGTAAAGTTACTGTGTTGATATAAAAAAATAAAAAAATACGTCTAATTAAAAATTATCGTAAAGAATGTTTAGGATAACCTATAATAATCGTACATAATATATAATATTTTAAACAGAGCGATTCTTTTATCAAACTACGCTTATTATTTAAAAATATATTAATATTTTTTTTAGTAGTTATACAATATTAGTACATTATTTTAAAATTCTACGCAAATAAATTCATAAAAATACGGCTATTAAAACAAAGATGTGTTAGTTGAATTTTATGTGCTGTCTTAAAACAATAGTATAACGCACAAATAATTTAATGAATATATCTAAGTTGAGTGTACATAATAAAGTTTCACTATTTTATCTTTGTTATACTATTAATGGCAAACAAAAATTAAAATTTTAAATAAACTAAACATATCGTATTAATTTAGAAAAATATCAAAATACTATTGGATTTTAACTTAGGTATATTTTATTTTTATTTAACAGTTTTTTTTTTTAAGTTTTTATTTTTATTATTAATTATTCGACTAAAAACTTTTTTATATTATAATTATTTTTAAAATAACTTAATATCTCTGTGTTATTTCTGATATTATAATATTGTTATTGTCTAAATATTATATATACCTACACTTATTCAACATGCTATAATAATAATACAAATATAAAATACAATACGAAATTAAACTGCTTTTTAAATTTTTATTTGCAGATCTAGATAGCTATGTCATAATATAACATAATATCACGTTATACGTATAAAAACATATAAATAATACTGTGTTTAACGATATTAATACAATTTTTATAATAATATTAACAAATGGTTTATTTGTATTGTGTAGGGTGGGAAATATTATATAATTTATAATAATAATAATAATATTATATAATATCAATTAATAATAAAATATTACACTTAATTAGTAGTTATTATTTACTATGAAATAAATTTAAATGTATTTCATTCCTAAATATGAGATTTATGTATTAAATTAAATTATATAAGTTATATTTACATATTTTATTTATTACAACATAAAATCATCAATATTGACGTTTTGACATTTGTATAAATAAATCCATAAAATAATTGTACGTAATACAGTACCTATACATGTTTATTACAATATCATAACATTCTTTGATCTGATAATTTATTTTGTAACCTCATTTTATTAATGTTGTAATAAAGTTTTTCGATTATTCTAAATATAAACAATACTTTATTTATCTTTATGAATGCATAACACGTTTATTTAAAAAGGTCAGATAATGATGCCCAAACCAAAGTGTGTAATCCAAGTATGACAATAAATCATATAATCAAAAAGGAGATGGAATCAATCATTCGAATCAATGCTTGTTTTTGAATCAAATATAGGTATATAGATTAAGTTGATGTTACACTATTTTTGTAAAATCTGCTGTATTGTGGAATAAAATATCTTTGAGTTTTGATCGATTGATGTAACATGAACGATCCATAAATATTTGCATATTTTAGATTTGGAGCTTCAAAATTTTAACAAAGATATAGATAGTACTTTTTTATTTTAGCATTATCAAACAATATTTTTTAGTATAATATAAAAACGCTCAATAAACTACGTACATTATATTTTTAAATTGAAAATTGAATTCAGATAGCACTGTATTATGTCTTATGTACATATTTATACAATATATAACTATATAAGTAGAGAGTATAATTAAAAAATAGTTATGATTATTCGTATTGTATACAAAAAAATAATAATAATTAAACACTTGTAAATGTAAAATATACTATTTTACCTATATAAATGCAATTACATTTACATAATATACGTATTATTCATTGTCTATAGGAAATGATGAAGATAATGTACCTACTATGTATTGATATTAAAATAAATAAAATTTGACTATGAAAAAACTAGTTATTATTGTAATCTATAGAATTATTCATGCTATATCAACTTAATTAACTTTTATATTAATTATTTTAAATTATTATTATGTATAAAATTAATCCGTTTATAAACATAATATTAACAAACTAATTTATTCCCTAAAAACATAAATCATTATTGGTTAATCGTTGAGTTTTATTGTCTATCACATATTGGCATTATCGGACTTAGCATACAGTTTGCAATGATTACCTATCTTGATTTGAACAACATTTTAAATTTCATTTTCATTTTAATTCTCGAATTGACAAGCATAGATCGATCAAAGTATTAAGTTATATATTTATTAAAGCTGAGTACCTAATGTATTTTTTTTTTTTGTTTTAGACATAGTTTATTGATCACTGGAACAAGATTAATCAATTCGACCGTGCAAAAATAATAAGAAAATGTGCGAATATGATTGACAGACTTACAAAATTGTACGTTGGTAAAGGTTTTATAATAAAATATATCAGTTACTATAAATAATATAAATTTGTATACACTAAACATAATAGATAATGGAATCTGAAATGCTCAAAATGAAACTTTGCATACGGTTTGGTATCATTGTACCAAATTATTATTATTATTATATTTTGTCATTATGAAAATAGAGTACAACAAATTACATTTAATCTAAAAATAAAGAGTTTATATTGTTATATAAAGACTAAAGAAAGTCGTTTTTATTTTATAATATTTAAAACATTGAACGAAGACAATATTTTTTAATCGAATGACATACTATGTTAACAAATACTAAATTATGTTCTAATAACAATAAATTATAGTAGACAAAAACAAACGCAGAACAAACAAAAACGATATGTTCAGAAAATTTAAAAATAAACAAAAGATAAAAGTTACCTAATTTATGCACATACCATTCATGTCTGATAAAAATATGTACAATATCATTCAGAAATAAATTTTTATTAAAACATGAAACGCGTTCAATTTTTTTTTACCGTAGTAAATAATATTTTTAACGACATCACTTATGAATTATATATAAATATATTATAGTTGTGGCTACAATCCCGCATTACTTGACGAACATAATATGTTCCAACTACAAAAACAGGATAGAAAAGGATCTGCTTTTGACAGAATTTTAAAACATAGTCATTCTCCAATGTGGAGAATATGGAACGTTGGGTGAAAAAAATATTCACAAGTATTCGAGTGTTTCCTTTACATAATAAAGCATAGTTGGCCGGGCAAATTATAATAATAATGAAAAAATATCAAAATCAATCGAGTCTATATTAATTAAAATAAATATACGTAGTCACGTGTATCGTGCATGCGATTGAAACATTATATTATAGTTAATCTGATTCACCTGTCTTTATGCAATTGTCATTTTATCCAGTTATCCTAAATCATTTTAGCTACTACCAACACTAAAATTAAACAAGCGTAGCCGATTATATCATCGGTTAAGTAGCAACAAATCACTGTACTTGTCACTCGTCATCTGGTTACGCGCGGTATCACACGCATTTTTCAAACGCTTTCAAGTCTTGGCAAAAGCAGTCTGTACTTGTCATAGGCCATTATCAAACATTTGTATAGGTACCTACCTGTCACACGAATATCGTGACGTAAAGTGTTTCGGACGTTTTTACTTTACCACGCACACAATATACCTAGGTACCATACCTACAATTATATTATTATGTATGCAATATCATGTTATACATTATTATGAGAACGTCAACGAGAAAAAAAATAATATACCGTCCAAACTACATAAAAACGTTTCAGGGGTTGAAATAATCATTTTTATGGTATTTCATAATGCCAGTTTGTATACTAAGGACCGGATTATATAATAACATAATATGAGAGAACAATTTAGTAGGATTTTGATTTAAATTTTCAAACAAGTTACGCGACTCGTTGACAGTAGGTATTATTATAATTATATACGTGTATAATATACGACACGCGACAAACTCAATGGCCACGTGTACAACCTGTGCGGTTTCATCGTTTGTAAATATTATATTGTTCACCAGAAATAATCACGACAATACACGACTTCCACCTTGATTCGACTACTCTAAACGCAAGCTTTAAAGAGGGAATATAAGAATGGGGAAGGGATTACAGAGACTTAACCCGCCTTAAATGATTCTCAAAAACAAAAATCTATTCGTTTAAAGAGTATTATTATTTTATACCTAACTTAGTAATGTTGGGACGATTTATTGTTAATTTAAAATTAAATTGTATTTCGCTTATATGTTTGGGATCAATAGCAAGTTTTTATATTTGGCACGGTCATATAATTTATAACGAGATTTAATAAAAAGTTACGCATATTTATTGTTTTTTGTTTTATACTAGAAATTTTATATTTTTAATTATTGTCAATTACTTCTGTAATCTACACGATTTATGCACTTATTAATACTTATCGTACAATAGCTAATATTTGCGTGAGGAGATTTTTTTTTTTATATTATTATATTTTTTTTTTAATAAAATTGTTTCTTCGAGTGTAAAGTAGCTTAAAAAGTGTCAGTTGGAAGCTTAAATCCGTTCATATTATTCTAAACGAGTATTTTATAGTCGGTTAATAATAATATAATAATATCATAAAAAAAAAAAAAAAACAATTTAAAAATCGTATCCAAGTTACACGTGCAATATGATACTATCGTATATTTGTATAAGTGAAAAATACGATAGGTATCGGTCGATAACCTTGTTGGACGTTTGTAAATTGATATAGATTTAAAATTGGGGTCTGAGTACAACTATACATATTATTATTTCTGCACACCACCCATAAAAAATAGCTTGTAAAATACGATGACTGTGATTGTAGTGATTTATTAGAAAAAAAAAATGAACAGAAATTTAGTCAAGATTCGTGATATTGAAATTCAACAGTGTATAGGTACAAAAATAAATATACATTTTAGATATGTTGTGTGTTTTTTTTTTGTCTATGTACAAGAGAACGTGTCGAAATAATTCTTCAATTTCAAACTTTGGGGGTGGTTTCCGATAGCAAAAAATTTTAAGGAAAAACGGGAATTTTTACTCAAAACCAGTTTTCAACCATATCAATTTTTTATATGGTTGTAATTCAAAAACTAATCAATTAGTATATATTCCTATCAATATATGAATTATACCTACAAAATAATTTGAAATATTCATGGTTTTAACGAACTTTTGTCAATATTCGAACTTCAAATGATTATAAAAAAAAATTGTGCATATGTAATCTTATAATTTTTTTAATCACTATAAGAATAACTTATCAGGAACCTTGCATTAAATTTTCAAGTATTTCGATTGGGCCAAAAAAATTTTATAGACACTTCAAAAAAAAATTTTCAGAAAAATTGAAAATTTCAGATGTCTATAAATAGCTCAAAAAAAGTCAAAATATTTTTAAAAGTAAATTATGTAAAGAAAATGCCAATCTAAATAACTGGTAAAACTTTCTTGTATCTACGACTTATACTTTTTGAATAATAACAAATATTTAAAGTCGTTTGAGGATAAATCGTTATCCTTACGCTATTTCGTAAAAATTTAAAATTCAAACACACTTAAAACTTTTCCTATAATGGTGCTCTGAGTTTTCTCTATTGATACTTGAAGGAAAACTTATGGAAAACTTAGTGTGAATTTTTAATTCTTAGTTATTAACACAAAAAATTTTATAATTTTTCAACTTCAAAATTACTTGCAATTTTTCTCGTTTTCGACAGATTTCGTAAAAATTTTAACTATAAACGCTTTTAAAAAAAAATTGTAACTAACGATTTTTAATTATTTTAGCTACAATAAGAATAGCTCACAATTTAACTTACAATAAGGAATCTTGTATTAAATTTTCAAAACTTTTTGGTCATCCAAAATTATTTAATCTACACTTTTCTCAACAAAATCAAAAATTTCAGTGGTCTATAAAGAACTCAAAATGTCAAAATTTTTTGAAAATTTAACTGTATATAGATATCACTGACATAAACATTTGGTGAAAATTTCAAGTATTTACAGCGATTAGTTTTTGAATTACAACCATATAAAAAAAATCGATTTGATCGAAAACTGGTTTTGCGTAAAAATTCCCGTTTTTCCTTAATTTGTTTTTGGTTTTTCCCGGCGCCTTTGAAAACTATTGTGAAATTCAAAAAATGACCTCCCCAATGCACCAACTAGATTCATTTTGCTATCGGAAACTACCCCCAACGTTTGAAATTGAAACATTATTTCGACACGTTTTCGTGTACACAAACACAAAAAAAACACACAACATAGTAAAATCAATACATTCATCGCTCCGCTCAGAATCTAAAATGTGTGTATAAGTAGCTAAGAGATGAAAATTTAATACGAGGTTTTTCATAAGTTTAGCTTACATTAATTATAAAAGAACTTAAATTTTGGTGTATTTAGGCCATTAAAACATAAACCACCTTTTTCATTAACCACTGGAAATTATATCCTAGGCTGACAAATCATCTTCGTTCGGAGTCGTTTTTGGTATACAATGATACCCACCATTAGATTCAAATTTAATACTCCTATAATATATAATAATGACTCATACGTGACCTATTGTACAGCAGAGCGGTACCCACTTCCCAACTTTTTTAAGTATCAAAATATTTTAAAGAAAATTTAGGTATTCAAATATTCAATACTTATCTATGCACAAATATATTACACACCCCTAACTAAATCTAATGAGTAATCCTAAGAGATTTTCGTATTCACTCCCCATCAAAATATCTATATGACAATAATATAAATGTGACAAGTTAAAGATATGAAAGTAACTTTATTGTTGAATTTAATAATATACATATAAATAAACATAATATATTAATAACTTAAGAATATAACTACACCATCTTACATTCACACAAACGTTAAATTTACTATTCATGCTATTTTAGCCAATAGTTTCTGATTTTTATATTTTTAACTGATTACATATGTCAAATTTATGACGTTTTAAAACATTTATGCAGCTGCGTTACGCTCAATCGAATTTTAAAATGATGTTAGGTCAACACAATTGTATTGTAAATAACCTCACTAAAGTATAATAAGCAGTTTTATAAATAGGTATTATTATTATTGAAGTATTATTGTTAAACTAATTATAACTTAAATATGACATGAGATTCCCTCGGATAAGACATCGTTTTATTTATACTGCAACGCAATTTCAATGTAGTTTAAATATAGAATATTAATTTATACATAAAATAAAATAGTTGCTTATTATAGATACTTTGTAAAATAATAAAAATAAATGTAAAATATAAAATATAAATAAGCACAATAAAGGTATTCTGTTCATTTTTAGCAAAAATGTCAATGCATGACATTTGAAAGTTAAAATTTATTCATGTGAGAATAATATGTATTCGATTTATAAAAAAAATGCCAGTAAATAACTGTTGAATAAAAAAATCATATAGTATTTTGCATCTTTCGTTGAACGCGACAAATTTAAAACTCAGTACAGTAGTCAGTTACAATATAGCTAGGTATTTGTTTTAATTAAGAGACAAGTAGGCAGTACTTCATTTATATGGATATATTAGGTGTTAGTTATTACATATTACTTATTACACACACATATATACATATTATATTATATATTATATATTATATTGTTATAATTATATATATATTATACGTATATAATATTATAACTACTTTGTATAGGTTATTAAATATTAGCAGTCTATAATTATTGCATATATTGAAATCATCATTATCAGATATTTAAATACTTATGTACATATTATGTATTATTATCTTAAAACTTAAAAGTATTTGTTTTATAATTCGCCAACTAGAAAAAATTAATGTTTCTAATGAGTTTATTTATAGAATTTTGTTTTTTTTCCATCACTGGTAAGTGATAACTTTGAAATAAATTACTCCTAACACTAGCTTCAGAAAGATTACTTTAACAAAAACATATATAATTATAATATTACCTAATAAATTATAAAGACAAAATATACGGTTAATCAATATCGGTTACGCGTATACTCGATTAGTAATCGACGATTACTAATCAGCATCGTGGGTGCAGTTATAACACGAACCATATAATAATAGCATATGATTCGTCTTCCGATTAGAGCTGTGATATTGTGTCGTTAACTCGTAATGATATAATCGCTACATCGGTACCCATCTCGGGTCGTTGCGAAGACTACACAAAAAGTAAAAGTATTGTACGAAAATACCTACTATTGTCGTTGTCTACAGACGGAAACTATCGCAGGGGTCGATCAGTAAGTTGCTTACCCGTCAGATACTTCCGTAATCGTTTTAGATAGCAGTGGAAAAATTACGTTAAACATTATGGAATATTTAAGAAAAACCATTTAATTCGCTTTATATTATCACGAAGATAATACCTATAAGTCGTGTTTTTTAATGAATAAAGCTATACATTTCAAATACAGCTAGCCAAAATAAATTATATTTTATAATATAATAATGTTATAAAACTAAAAAGTGAAGTTTTCGACTTTGGTGGTATAATATATAATATTATTATGTTTATCAGCTATTGAAATATTTGCGAGCTGATTGTTTCTGATTTTCATGAGAGAATATATGATTTCCAAATACAATACATTTAGGCATTTAGCCATAAGTCAAATAAATTGCTATATAGTCATTTGAGTTTGAAAAGTTGTCTAAAAAATGTTTTCATAACAATACACTTTCCATGAACTTATTAAAATGGTTGAAGAAAATCGTAAATTGGATAAGTTATTGAATAGAATAATATCATCTTAATCAGCAGTTAATTTATATAATATATGTATATGCCTAGCAAATAGTGGTAAATAATTTACGACTTGTGGGTAACAAACTCGTAACGATATTACTGTGTAATAAATATAGAATAATTATAATAAAAGTTACCTTTTAAATACATTTGTCTACAAAATAAAATTCAAATATAATTTATCGTTTGATATAATAAAGTATATAATATATAATATACTAATAATATAAATATAATAAAAAGTATAGTTTATGTAATTAAAATTATTTAAACGTTAGGTAGGTAAAAAAATAATAAAAAAAAGTTACTAGTAATATTATTAATTTTAAATTCAATATTATCCTAATATGTAAAAAAAAATTTCATTATTATTAAATAGTAAGTTGTATTATTATTATTTTTTTTTTTTTTATGTACTGAAACCCATTTTGACCCAATTGATTTAATTTCCTGCAGAAACTGTTTATCACTCTAAGTTATTGTTTATAACTCAATTACTGAATTATTGACTTGAGAGATTTTAACAATGTGTTTTTGACTGAAAAGAACAAACATTTTATGTACCTATATGAATATATCGTAACGTTCAAAACAAAGCAAAATATTTATTTAAGTTATGAGCCCCTAAGTACAAATAATTATTTTTTTTAATTTAAACTTATAATCATCCCTAAAGTTGCAATCATTCTAGACCCAAGAAACAATGGATAGATGGATGGACGGACTATGTCAAGATCCATAGAGATTAGAAGTAACGGATAGGGAGAAAAAGATCCAGGATCGTGATTATTGTAGGTTGTAGCAGTGGAAACTCTGAGTTTCGAAGGTATAAACAATTTTATAAATTAATTAATTTTAATTTTTAATTTTCTATCTATATAATTTTATAGGTATAACAAAAACTAAATCTAACTATGGTATAACATGATGACTAAATGTAATCTCGTAATATCTAATACGAAAAATAATTTTCACGAAAGCAGTCGTTTATTGACTACGCTAAATTCGTTAAATATTAATATGTATAATGTATATAATATATAGGTATTATGATTGCTATAAAAGATGTGAATTACATATTATGTGTTTCCACTCGATTAAAATTTATTTTTATATTTTAAATAGATTTAAATTTAGTATTAGATAAATGTATTATTTACGTAGTTTCATAAATACAAATGGTTCTAAGCATTGGTCTATGTTTTTACTCGTGATTTTCTTAAAGCTATATTTTCTACTTTGTTAGACGTAATAATATCATCAATTATATATTTTCTAAGAACATTCCAAAACAAAAAACCAATAAATTTATAATCATGTTCATTAGAAGTCGGGTAAACGAAAACTTTTGGTGGAAGATAATTATGTAATAACTTTTTTTTTAACATTTCACTAGAACGTTAGATGTAATTTCTAAAATATTTCATAACTGCCCGATGAATTAATATATTAAAATTCAATATAATAATATATTAATTAAATAATATTTATATACAGAAACATAATAATACATGTTTTCTTTTTAAGAGTATTGAATCCAGTATGAAGATTTCATACTATAAATTATAATTAACATATTTTTATTATTCAAATATTCAAATCACTATACTGTACTAGATCAAAATATGAACGATTTCTTAAATATGTTTAGATTGAGTGTTAAAAAACTTAATTATTATTATAGATCTTAAATGTTACATGATTTTTATAGAATATAATATTACATTATAACATTTTTACCTATTTATGGAAAATATATTTCCTCAAGTTATTAATTCATTAAAATGTACGACAAGATATTAAAATTTCCCTATGATAAAAGTTCAACTTTCTCAATTTAGTTAGAAAATAAATGCAATATTTTTTCACACTTTCTAAATGATTGAATATAAGTTTGACATATTGAATAATTCACAAAAACATGAAATAAATATATAAAACGAGGCTTTACACATTCCTACATAACTAATAAAAATCTAAAATGAATATATAAAAAGTTATGAATGATGACATTTTGTCTGTAGATGGAATACAACCGAGTATAATCTACTTACATATATTTGGTAAAAAATAGTTACACTGAATAAATATAAATAAAGAAGTTTAATAATTACGAAAACAAAAAAATTCATATTATAAACGAATGAATTATTTGTTGAAAAAATGGTTTATTGGTTTATATGTAGATATAATACTAAGACTTATTAGAATTTTTCGAGTATTTTGATTGGGTCAAAAAAATTTTATCGATACTTAAAAAAAAATTTCTCAGAAAAATTGAAAATTTCAGATGTCTATAAATAGCTTAAAAAAAGTCAAAATATTTTGAAAATTAAATCATGTAAATAAAATGCCAATCTTAATAACTGGTAAAATGTTCAGGTACCTACGACTTATATTTTTTGAATAATAACAAATATTTAAAATCGTTTGAGGATAAATCGTTCTCGTTACGCTATTTCGTAAAAATTTAAAATTCAAACACGCTTAAAATTTTTCCTATAATGATGCTTCGAGTTTTCTCTATAGATACTTGAAGGAAAACTTATGGAAAACTTAGTGTTGTATTATTTATTCTTAGTTATTAACTTAAAAATTTTATGATTTTTCAACTTCAAAATACCTATTTCTAAATTCGTCAAAATCGTGAATATTTGCAAATTATTTTGTAGGTATAATTCATAAAAATTTTTGTATAACTAACTAAGAGTTGAAAATTTAATACAAGGTTTTTCATAAGTTTAGCTTACAATAATACAATAATTATAAAAGAACTTAAATTTTGGTGTATTCAGGCCATTAAAACATAATTCACCTTTTTCACCAACCACTGGAAATTATATCCTAGGCTGACAAATCATCTTCGTTCGGAGTCGTTTTTGGTATACAATAATAACTATCATTGGATTCAAATTTAACACTCCTATAATATATAATAATGATCCATATGGCACCTAATGTACAGCAGAGCGGTACCCACTTACCCACTTTTTAGTTATTACTTTATTATGGATTCTGATATGATATGTTTCCATGAAATTCCTTTTATGGATTTAGTAATATAATAAATATATTATTATTTTCTATACGTTTTTAATCATGGACGTTATAATTTATTTTTTATAAGATAAAATGCAATTACCTCTTAAATAGAGTTAAATAAATGTATCTTTTAAATATTTTAATTTAATTGGATATTATGTAAAATATTAAGGATAAGTAAATTTCAGTGTATGTATTGGGTACTTTTGTGTGAAAAAAAAATTTGAAAATTCGATAAATTGATAAATGTAATTAATAAAAGCAGTTAATATTATTTCTACATACCTAGCAAAGAATTTTTAATTTGAATTCATAAAAAAAAAATTAACAATTTCTTATGCCCATAAATAGCTCAACAGTTGATGAAATATTTTGACATTTTATTTTAAATAAGAAACAATAATATAAACATTTTGTGAGCAAGCATCTACAACAGTTGTTATATGTTATCGAATTTTATCAAAAAAATAGAATTGTTTTTGTCGAAAATTGAATTTGCATAAAAACATCTGTTTTTTTTTTTATTTTTCCAATTATAAAAATAAGTAATAGGAATTTGTTTTCCTCTTCAAAGTGTAAACTAGATCCAATTTCACATCCAAAACTACTCCATTTTTGAAAATAGAAGCAATTTAGCAATAACTTATCATATACCTCGTCATATACCAAGTACTTACACAAAAAAAACTCATCATGATAAAATCAATACATTTCCCGTTTCTCTCAGTATCTAAAACACTTCAATAAATTTAATTTTTTCATTTAGTATAGTTGGTTGATACCTATAATATGCCAGCGATGTTTTTTATCGTTTACGGTCAAAATTTTATATAATATTATATATATTATATTTGGTTCGGAGTAATAAAATAATATTGAGTATTATACATTTTATAATTATATCGAGTTATTAATTACAGCCCACTTATTAATAAATCGAGGTAATCACAAAACAATTACTTGAACTCAAATAGAAAGCATAGCTTTTCGTTTTCCCTACATTTTCCAGGATAACGTAACATACGCCTATTTGTATGTTTAGATCGATATTTCCTATACACTTCAAACGAATGTACCTTTGGTAATGGACACTTTGAACGTTCATCAAAATTGTAACTTTAGCAAAACACTTATAGTTCTTAGTCCTTTTACATCAAAGAAAAAATACGTTGAAGACTTTACCCATTTCATAACAAATTTAACGTCTTTATTCAATTTAATTGTAGTCGTGTAGTAAATTAGACATTATTTTAACTATGTTATCCTAATAAAGTTAAAAAAAAATTTTCATGAAAATTATAACAAATAAAATAATACAAGACTTAAACTTATATTGAAATTACTATTGATTTTATATGCTTACTACTATTTACTCAGTCGTGATAGATGTTAAAAATGAAAAATGCTGTCATAGTATTGGTTATTAAATGTTCATTAGGTTCGTACAATAGTCAATATTCTACACTATTCATCCATTAACAACGAAAAAGACACAATTTTGAAATTTATCTTTAAAAATATCTTCAACACTTTCCTCATATTTATATGATATTTTTTGTTTATTAGCATTTAAGATTCAGATTATGACAAAATTCATCAAAATTACAAAAATATATAAAATATTTAATTTTTTTTATTTAAGACTTAAAAATTAAATACAAAGTTCTTCAACAGATGTTAGTTTTTAAATTAATAATTTCAAACAATATTATATTAGAACATTGTTTGTTCAAATTTGGATGAAATTAAATATTCACTCAAAATTAGTATATAATAATAATAATAAATTATTATATAATATATATTCTTTAAAAATTAAATATACCTACCATAAAATTAATAGTAAAATAAATTACTAATAATGATGTCAAAAAACATATGATATTAATATTATTATGCGTAATATAAGTTGACAGACAGTCTTCGCTCGAAATCGTTTATTGTGTGCAGCAGTTTATTATTAAATTTAAATTTTACACATACATTACAGTGACTTACATCAAATGTGTTTCTTAATAACGAGGTACACTCGAGAGATCTACTATATAACAAAGCAGTTCTCCCTTTTTTATTATTGTATTAGTCATTATATAATTGTTTTTTTTTTTTTAACTTATTAGGTATAGTATCAAACTTATTTTACCAAATTATTTATAAAAATAACAATTTTAAATAATACTATTGAATTTAAATACAATTTTTATAAATTAAATAAAAATACCTCCATTTAATAATTTTAAAATAGTAGATACCTAGTATAAGATATTAAAATAGTTTTGGAATCAAATATACAAATAGCATAATTTAAATATTATTATTAATTTATTCATATTATTATAATATGATACCAATTTATTTTCAAAAACATATCTACAATCTACATATTATATAAATTATATAATATTACTAATACCTGAGATGTTCTTTTCACGCTAACAAGTTTGTTTCCTATGTATTAAGTTTTATTTAAATCGATATAAAGTACTTTTAAAATTAAAAAAAAAAATTATAATTAAATAAATTACCATATTTTAATAATTAAACACTATAAAAAATAAAAATATAATAATTTGTTTTTGTTATTTACAAATATTCTTAATAAAAATGCAATAAATATTTAAAGAGTTTTTAAAACAATACATTGTATAAAACTTTTCTGAGCTACTTATTTACACAAATGTTTACAAACAACGATTTTGAATAAAGTCTAAATGAATAAATTAAATTTTTTTTTTTACAATTTAACATATTGTTTATACAAATTTATTTATATATTAATATAGTTAGGTAGGTACTATTATATTATTAGTGAGGTATTATTATTTAGCTCCCCTTATCTGAGTAACTATATTCTTGTGGCCAAATTTCCTTTGGCATGTTTCAAAAGAATGGATGAATTTAAGTAATCAATATTATCAAGTATTACAATTGGTAATTTAAATGTGTTAAGTATACCTCTATCTCAAAAGATTTAGGGTTAATAAATAGTTTCTTTCGAGAAATGATGATTCATTCAAAGTAAATGTAGTAAATGTAGGAACTAAAAAACAAAATCTAAAGCGAAAGCTTTTTAAAACATTTATAAAATTAAATTCATATATAATATCCTAAAACGTGCATAATATTCTAATCTGATAACTAAAATTTGAAAGTACCTACGTATGTGATATTTATAATGGATAGACTTTTTTACTCAACTGTATAGCCAACAATTATTTATGTTTGTCTTTCATTTTATAATTAAAATAAAATTAATCAAATTATAAATATGCGTACATAAATATAATTTATAATGTTATTGAGTACCTATAGAGTAATATATAAGAAAACGAATATTTATAAATAATCATTCAGTTTATCAGTTCAGCGAAGCGTACAAATTTAAACTGAAAGACGTGTTCCGTGTAGTAAAGCTAATAATAACTGGAATAGTGGCAACTCATATACCAAGTAAAGTAAATATGGGAAAATTCGCCTACCTCGTGTTATCATTACAAGTACACTGAATATTTATTTTACATATTATAGGATCAGTTTATATTCTTACATCTTAACAGTTTACAACCACATTGTATTCAATAGAATGAATATAACGAATAAATATGAATGAATTATAACTTCCTCAATAAAAGTAAATATACTTGAAGTTTACGATTCTTATATAATTTTTAAAAAAACTATCAAGTAGATAACCACTTTTCTGAAAAATTTAAGGTGTCAAGTGCAGCTTGTCGTGAGTAGGCTAAATGGATGTATTAAATTTGAATTGAATGATAAATCATTATATCACACAATTAAAAACATTTCTAAGAAAAGACGGTTATTTGTTTGGTTACCCTTGGTTATCAAAAAATTATTTTAACATTATAATAGATTTTAGTATTTTTTCCCCTAGAATATTTTTAAAAAGTACTACGAGTTTTAAATTTTGATCTTCCAAAAGCAGATCCAATTTGCTGTCAGAAACCTCCCTTGAAGTTGATGTTTTCTGCTAGAATAAGTGTTTTCAGACATATAATAAAAAAATTAATAAAACTGTATATCATTGTAAAATCAATACATTCTTCACTATGCTCAGTATGTCACCTTACAAATCTTACGTTTTATTTTTAAATTATTTACCAAATTAACCCAATATATTATTATATATTTAAAAAAAAATAATAATAACGTATTAGAGTTATTAGACAATTTTCGAAAATAATAAAAATATCCCCTAATAATATTTTAAATAATATCAATTAGTTTTTTTTAACTGCTTAATTGAGCTTTTCCAAAAAAAAAAAATTGAATCATGTACTTTTCATAGAACTTTTAGTTAAACTGTTGGATTATAATTTTTTAATATACCAGCCAATATCTGAACATCTAAGATCTAAGTACGAACAATTAAAATAAAAGATAGTTGTTTTGTTTCGATAAAAAAAATATAAATAGTCTAGCTAAGTTTGTATTTATTGTATTAAATATTATAATTCAATGAAAAACTACCATAACATATCTAATGATAGTTACGAATAGGAACTGAAGAAAGCTGTATTCTATTTCAATGATAATTATTTTATTTAGGTAGGTAAATTAATTTATAAAAAAATGTATTTAAATTATACATCTAACATCAGTGTTTAAATATTTTATAGTTTACATAATTATATGGTTTATCAATTTATAAAACTATTAATATTTAATTTACCTATATTTATAATATGATTTATATGTAAATATTTTTTGTTTACTTTTTTTTCCTTTACCCAACCCTATATACGATAATGTATGATTATATTATATTCTGCAGTATATTATTACAATAATTTAATATTTTGTACAATATTAACTACGTTATAATGTAACTGACATAAGGCTAACATTTGGAACAAATGTTATCATTACAATTATAATTTATTATCTTGTGTATAAACTAAAATCTATGATTAGTTGAGTTTATTCTCAAAAGTTAATAATGAAGAAAATAATTAATGGCTTATATCCCTTGTAATAATAAGCCATTACAAGTTGTGTCGGTGGCAACCTTTATATTATTAAGCGTCATACAATATTTTTACTTAATAAAATTAGTTGAAAAACAAAAGTAAAATTTAACGTTCATTATTAAATATTTAGTAGGATATTTAAATACTTAAACCATCGACATTATTCCATGGATGGTATTATATTTTATATTATATGTATATTATAATATTATAATGGTTATTACTATCTAAATATTGTTATGTATCTAAAATTGTAAAGAACATTTCATACCTCATAATCGTGGAATTTTCATAATTTTATCGATTAAACTTTGTTTAACATTTTTTTAATATTCTGAATTTTTCCATTTTAACAATATAAAACAAATAAAAGGAAATGGTATATAAACTATTTATTTTTAACGAAGTAAACTTGTATATGTATGGGTAATTTATTTATTGAGATAAATTTAATGTATTTAGAGGAGAATTATCATAATAATTTAGAGAATGACGTAAATTATTTTTAAAACTATTTTTTTTTTAAAGTATTTTGATAATTAGGTATATTATTAATGCATACACGTTTCCGCAAATGGAAAAGGTTTTTAAAAGCCAACAAAAATTTAAAATATATATTTTGCGCGGTATATCGAGAAAATTGAGTACCTATTTTATAAAAATCGTTATTTCGATTTTACGACAGCTATACAGTTATACTATACCTACTTACATATAGTAGTAAATTGCGTTTCTGAACACGTGCTCATATAAAAAAAAACTATCGGATCTAGCCATCTATATAGGAAGACTTCAGCCATCAGATCTTTTATATATTAGTTACTATGAAGGCATGATACAGACTTAATCATTATTACAATCAACAGTTATAAATGTTATAATATAAAGTACGCATCATTTATTTTTATTTTTTACTATATATTTCGAGCGCTTTTCAATAGGACGTCAAAATTTTCACCGAATTTTATCTATAAACGCACATTTGTTTGCACTTACCTTTTTTTTTATTTCGTTATTTTTTTCGTTTCTCGATTGTAGCCAAGACAATCGTCAGACGTCATCTACGGTTCTAACATAATATAAATTGTATTCGCGGTACTAGAGTAGATGTACCTACTACATGAACCGCCAGTAATTGTAAGTATAATATGGGTATCAACGATCACGCACTACAACTGAACGCATAACGAACGACGAGGAAAACTTTCGATCGGAGCGCGCGAGTGTCATGTGCGCGCGGTTCGGCGGCCGGTGCGTTAATGTCGTGGCGGTTGCAGGCGGCGGCGTCGTCGTCGTCAGACTACCTGTTGGGGTGCCTAATGCATTATACTGGGTTGTGGGTCAGTCGTGCCAACGCCTCTCGAACCGCGGCTGTAGAGTATAAAATAATGTTACGTCTCGATAAATTCTCGTTACGATGTACAGTTGGGTCACTGAGTGTATACTGTGATCAAGTGAAATATTGATGTGTTATTATGGTTACGTGCAAAATTATACACAAGAAATTTTATTTTCTGTTTTATCAAGCACTGCTACACCGGTTCCAAAACACTAAGAAGTAATACTGTAATAGTTTTTATATACTATTAGTGAGCTTAATTGAATTTTTTTACAAAGTTTCCTTTGAGATTGAATTTTCCGAATTTTTAGTTTGTTCTTTCCAAGACCTAAATAATTTTACGAATTTAAGCTGGTAATTAAGCATTGTATTATTTTAATTTTAAAAGAAATAGAAATGAAAAAATCGAAAATTTTTGGAAATTGATCTCAGTTCATGACATAATAATATAGGTACTCAATAAAAATTTAAAAACGAATCTACTATATTATACAGCTGAGCTACTTCCATTGTTTATTATAATTTTGATTATTATACATACCTAGATAAAATATTTTAAAAACAGCTTGTTATTATTGTGTTTTTAGTTAGTCATTGATTTTATCCTTATTATTATGATAGAAAACAAAATTTAATATATTTCTTTTCATAAGTATTAGACTTTTGACGAATTAAAAAACGTATGCAATATAAATGCATATACAGTGCACTCTCGATTATTCGTGGAATAGGGTGGCTGGGCATCCATGAAAAATCGAATTCCATGGATAATCCACGAATAGTGATTTTTAGATTCTGAACGAAGTGATGAATGTATTGATTTTACAATGATGTGTGTGTTTTTTTTTTTGTGTGTGTCTGTGTACAGCATAACTAGTCGAAGGAATGCTCCAATTTCAAACTTTGGAGGTGGTTTCCGATGAAAAAGTGAAAATCCTTGGTGCATTATAGAGGTCAAAAGTAAACATTTTCCAACAGTTTTCAAAAAAATCGAGAAAAACAAAAAAAAAAAATGACGGGAAAACAGGAATTTTTACGTAAAACCAGTTTTCGACCAAATCAATTTTTTTTTATGGTTGTAATTCAAAAATTAATCAATCACTATAAATACTTGAAATTTTTACCAAATATTTATATCAGTGTTATCTATATACAGTTAAATTTTCAAAAAATTTTGAATTTTTTTGAGTTATTTATAGACCATAGAAAATTTCGATTTTTATAAGAATTTTTTTTTTTGAAGTGTCGATAAAATAATTTTGGATGACCAAAAACACTTAATATAAGTCGTAGATACTTGAAAATTTTACCAGTTATTAAGATTTGCGTTTTCTTTACGTGATTTAATTTTTAACATATTTTGAATTTTTTTGAGCTATTTATAGACAACTGAAATTTTCAATTGTTCTAAAAAAATATTTTTGAAGTGTCGATAATATATTTTTGGGCCTATCAAAATACTTTAAAATGTAATACAAAGTTCCTCATAAGATATTCCTATAGTGATTAAAAAATTATAAGAATACATAGTCACAATTTTTTTTTATTAGCATTTGAAGTTCAAATATTGACGAAAATTC
>VUJU01003774.1:0-23307 GCA_009835225.1 Aphis craccivora | reverse complement strand
TACATTATAGTTAATAAAAGTAAACGAATTTCATTATATAGTTTAGTTGTTCCTATAGAAATTATGTGTACCTGTATATTATGTACCTATAGGAAATAACAGTTAGATTTTGAAATGCGAAAGATTTAAAATTTATTTTTCACTTTCGTTATGAACAAAAATTGGTATATTTATGTGGCACCGATGTATAATAATTAATAGGTTTATTAATTATATAGTTGATCAAAATCGCATAATAAGACCGTTCGAAACAAAAATTATTTTATTTTAAATAACTTATTATTAATTTCAATTATATATGAAGCAGGTACAATAAGTAAATTTGATTGAGTGGATATAGATTATAGGTAATAAGTAAAAATGGCAAGACCGCATTATGGAGAATATTATAAGAAATCTTAAAATGAGTTAAAGACGTTTAAGTATTCAAAAATATATATATAAAAAAAATATGGCCTCTATACTCCAGTTTATTTTTTCGTGTTTATAATTAGGTGATACTTAGTTAATTTTGTATAGTAAGTGTGATATAATATGTAATATGTTTATTATAAGTGTCGGGTGTCTAAGCCGATCGATTGAAACGCATAACCGTGTTTGTGTTCGAAGGTTAAGCTGAGACCCACAATCGAATTCCGTAGTACATACCACACATGGGTCTAAGTAGAGCCGAGTAGATAAGTTTTTTTATAATGTAGCTTAAGTCGAATATTATATATACTTAAATAAATGATGTTCGATAAACGCGCTCGTATTGGATGTCACGACAATTTTGAATGTAATACTATATATACGCGTACATCTGGACATCACGGTGGCGGCCATCTTACACATTATCACAGTATGTTATATAGTTACTGTAAACTGTGGATATGGTGCCGCAGCGGTGTGGTGGAGGAGGAGGATCGATGAACCGATGGAGACTGGATCGTCGTCGTGTATCGAATACGCGTACATACCAACAGTAGATTTATATTATACACTATATTATAATAGACATTTACATCGTTTCAACTCTTTAAACATTATACCTATAGCGGGTGAGCACGCGTGCGCCTTTAAACGAAATAAATATCATTTTTTATTACCAATAATTATAAAATTATATTAAGATTATTTCTGATATTTTATAATATTATTTTCAAATGAAACGTGTATAAATATTAGCATTAAGTACCTATCTAAATAATGACAAAAGAGAATGTATTTTTTTCTTTATAAAATGTATACTTAAACGATTGACCGTAATGTTGAAAGTTCGAGTTAAAGCACCGCAGTTACCTCGGTGAAACACATCGACAGGGTAAACGATAAAAACATAATTATATACAAAATTCTCGTCTTATTATAGAAATCGCAATACGAAATCGAATCTCATTATTCATTAGGCCGATTAAATCGCAGGAAAGAAAATGAATAAATTGCAATGACACGATTAAATACCTGTAGCGACCGTGTCCCCCGAGGTCCTGTACACTATAAAAACCAATAAAAAGTACGGGCTCTATGTATTAGTAATCGGGACAAGAAGATAATAATATGATGACATAATACCCTCTAATAACAGCTATACAATATCATAAAAGTATATATGTACATTGTACAGGTATAAACACATCCGTGTACACGAATGATTTAGGTTTAAGTACCGCTACATACATATAAATATACAGGATTATCAGACGGCGGGAGTTTTATATACCTTCGATAAACACAGTCACAAGCTTTCATTGTTGGATATACGAGAATTATATAATAATATCATCATTGTCTGCCACGGCCAATATAATAATATATATATATATATATACCTATGTGATGACACGAACGTCCTTGACCTCGTGCCGCGACAAAAATAATAAAAACGATAAGTACGTATTATATACCGCGAGAGCTATATAATATAATATTATAAACGCACAGCTGATTATTACACACATAATATAATATATAAAACGAGGCAAATAAAAACGACTGGACCCTATGCACTAGATATATGTAGATATATAATAAATTTACAATAAACGTCGGTAATGTCTTTAACGCCACAAACCGCACAATGTTAATCATGCAAATTGCACTAAAATAGTCGCGATCAACGCAGTAAGGGCGGCGGTGTGATAACGGCCAAGCTCGTTTTATCGGTCGTACGATCGTGCGCGTACTCACTCGCAAAACTCAACAAAAATGGATTTTTTTTTTAAGACTGTGTATTATACAAACCACTGTGTCCCTTAATCGGACGAGGCACTCAAACACGTTTTTTTATTCGTTTCATCGAAATTTAAAATTAAAACGAAAATGATTGTCTATTGTTATTACCGGCAACGCGTCAGAATAGTTTTCGCGCACTAAAATGTCCTATATTATATGTATTGCATTTACGATTTTGTGGTTTTGTGGTATTCGAATTCGGAAAAAATAAGCCAACATTTGATTTCTCAGTTATGTGTTATTGCTTAGATCCATCGTATAATTATTGGAAAATAGTGAAAATCAAACAAAACATAATAAAATATCCAAATACGTGGTACCTACTATAAGCAGGTTATTAATAGCTCCTTCTATATGTAATTAAAAAGTTATAATATGACACAAACAATAATTCAAAAATCTTCTATGTGAGTTTGAAATAAAAACCTCCAATGTGACAACTGACAACTAATAAAGTAATAACTATTATACAATATTTCCACAAATGTTATGCTATTTTGAATTCAATTTTTTAAAAGTTTAAGTTATTTTGTTTCCTTAGATTATTGGTGATTTTCTTTTAAAATTGTTTTTTTCCTGAAAGAACAAGTTTAATTATGTTACACAATAAAAACAAGATATTATTCAAAAAGACTCGTGAAAACCAAACAATACCTAAAATAAATGTTTTTTTTTTTTTTGCAGTTAATTTTATGATTTCAATTAATTTATTCTTAAAGTTTCTAAAATAAAATATTACGAATTTAAAATTTAACCAATCTCCCTTTCCCCCCCCCCCAAAAAAAAAGCCACTTCCCTCTAAATCTTAAATCCAAAATATGTGTAATTCATCAGTATCATTATTTGGCAGTGCGAAATCTCTATATAGAAACGCCATTGGTTAAGTACGCCTACACGGAATGGAGATAGTGCAGCGCATTATGATATTTTGTATCATATAATAATTCGCAGTACAATAATATGATGTGTACCTATAGGTCGTCGGATCGAACGCATATTGGTCGGTAAAAACCTTATTATTATACCATAATCATACCTATATACTTGCAACATCGGTTTTACTGGTTTTAGTATAATATTATAATATACGTCGTGTATTGAATGCATACAGTACCCATAGTAGGTAGGTATACAGCGTACCTATATACTATAGACGGAACGGCCATGTTTTCGGCCCATACAAACGGCAGCTGCCGCAGTAGGCGACCATCGTATAAATATGATATCGCTATAATAATAATAATGCGTATAACGTGTCTGAATATGTTCATCATATTATCATCATGAGTCCATTTAGCCCTGTAACATAATATTAAGCTTAGTGGGTAGAGGATATCTATATGCTCGTCGTGATTTTTTTTTTTTTTTTGAGCACTGACTTCGATATAAAATTTATTTATATATATAACAGGCGTATTATAATATGTATGCTGCAGTTATTGTAAAATGATTATTTCGGTAAATTTTATCCGAAAATATAAATTGAAAACGCGTTATTATTACCTTTAAACTTTATAGGACAATTGGTAGTTTAGGTCACAAGAAAGGAGGCGGATGTTAGGAATAATTTCGATTAAAAAACATAATGTTTTTGTAAACAGTCGGAGCTGAAAACACGATAATATACGATTATTTAGTATTAAGTACATCATTATGAGAATAATATTATTATATAATGGAATATAATACTTTCCATAAATAATTCTGCTGAACATAGCCGCCACGATCGGCCACCGACGACGAAGCTAGATGATCATCATAATATATTAGTCACCATAACATTATTTTGTACCTATTATCAATTATCATCTTGCCCGCTTACAGTTTATATTCCGTGCGCAAGTGCATAACTCATTCGGTTTAATTCTAAATACTTTATAATATTATATGCATACTTATAACTCACGTGCCACTATCTAGTATCTATACAGTCAATCATTGCTAGATAATAATCATTTTCTTCTTTAAGTTTTAACTTTTAATCAAAAACATCTTTAGCCACTATACATTTTCAAATTTTCTATATTATGTAGATATGATATTATAATAATTTGATTTTAGTTTTTTTAGTTTTTAGTTATCGTATGCCTAACAGAGCTTAGGACTTATTGTTTTAACAGATTTTTTTTAATATTTCCACTAAAATTATATTTTATGTATAGTGTATACATAATGTACATTAAAATAAATCGATTAATAGAAAATTTAGTAATTAAAATAAAAGCAAACGTCAGTCTATGTTGTGGTATTTCCCAGTGTTACGGTATCATTTTGCATGATTGTTTCTCTTAGTCCACCCATAACTTATTATATTCTGTTATAGAATTATATATTATATATTACTGCAGTACATACCGACCGAGGTGCTTTTAAAATACGAACAATGATCATTTGTGTAAACGTATGTTACTTGTATTATATTGAACTTAACCGTAGTACAAAAGAAAAAATATGTGTTATGTATACGCCATGGGAATATGAACAGCTCTTATATGTATTATAATATATTAATATTAATACAGTTTTTAAGTACCAATTTGATTACAATAATAAACACTTTATATATTCCAATAGAATTTGTACTCTGAACGTTCTAAACTAAATTAACAACAATATTGTACAAACCCGTATATTATACAACCGTACTTATTAAACCAATTGATATGAATCTCAACAATCAAATGCGTGTATACAGAAACAATATGGTGACAAAATACAATAAACTATAATATGGTAATAATAACCTATGATATACATATAGGTATACCATTATATAGTATATCGATCACTGGACGGTATAATCTTATACGAAAATTAAAAAGTGGAAACGTTATCCGACTGTGCAGACGTGTAGTTATTAGGTATCTATTTATAATATATTATACAATACATAATATATTAGTATATTACCTATGTACATCACGTATAATATATATTTTATAAGCTATTTAATATCCCTGTATCGTACAGCGTACCTATATAAATTATACCTATACTATGATGAAATAATATGCCGTCTAACAAGCTCAGTCACTTACTCCATATTTTTAATGAACTGTTGTCTGATGGGAATAAAATTCTTAATATATACCTATATTATATTATTGTAATACCAGAGCGCACGTGCAGGTAATACCTATATACTGTACAATAATTTACCTATTTAATATATTAAAAGAAAAAAAACCGTTTCGTGTAACACAATATTTCGATCGCGTGCATAAATATATATTACAATACAATTTATTAATATACCTACGCACCCACTCGTAGCCAACATTTTCGTATACAAAATTATTATCAAACGTACCAGCCGTTTCACGAATTTCCCCGATCGTTTTTCATTTAGAATTATGACCCGTTTGGATTAGATTTTCGTAACTATATAAGCACGCCACGCCGTCCACATTATGTAGGTATATATATATATATATGTATGTTATATTATGTACTATGTAGTGATATTAAATATAGGAGGGGGGTTCTTTTATATGTTGAAACGGGAATTGTCTCAGAAAATAAAAGGACTATTTGAATTTTAAAAATAAATATCCACTGATAATTTATTAAAACTAACTACATATTATACTACTATATTTGTATACTAGCTATATTATGTAACAAAACGTTGAAAAATAATGTTAAAGTTAAGTGAGGTTGGGAAAAAGAAAACTGCTTTTTAGGGTGAACAATTTAAAACGTTCAGTTATTTTAATATTTGTTTTTTTTTATCTGAAGATCATAATATATGTCAGCTAAGGTTCTCGCTAAAGTCTTTTTAAATTATAGATTAAATTTATTACCTAAATTTCAGACAAACTTAAAAAGTTTAGTGGGTATAGCATAATAATAGGTATATTCGAGTAGGTACAATAATCAATGTAGGTGCAATATTATATAGAGATTTACGATTCACCAGAGAAGAATCGTTCCTAAATAAGGGTGCTTATAATATCGGTTACCTAATGGAGTGTTAGCCGGTAAAAACACTATTCGGTTATGGTGTTTGTAATAATTAATATTGTATTATGATGTGAGTTCTTTGGTAAACAAAAAAAAAAAAAAAAATCCGTAATATTCAATTAGTTCGTTTGTATTTTTTTCTCGATCGTAAACCGTTTTATTTTAGATTATATATAAATTATACATATTATTATTATTATTATTATTATTATACCCGATATTTAACATCTAATAAAAAACGTATATTTCTATTTTACACGTTTATAATGTGTTTAACACGCGTCTTTATTGCGCCATAAAGGCGAAGTCGTCGCTCATCGTCGGCTGCCGTATGCGCATATGTAGGTATGCAAAGTGCGCGAAGTCTTTCACTACAGTCACAATATGGATATTATATATACTTTATACACCTACTAGTTGCTATTTTGCGGCACCTAAAAAAAAGCAATAATAATATAATAGCTATAAACGTTATTTTGTTTTCCAACAACTCTGTTTTGCTGGTTTCCGGACAGTAGATATTATCAAAATAAGTGCGTCAATCTAACGAGATGTGTTATTAATAAAATATGATATATACTTATAAGATACGCATTATTATTATCATTATACCTACTATTAACTATGGTTATTACTATATTACGATTACTATTATTGTTGAATGTATATTTTGTACAATGTTATTCATAATTCGTGTTTCAAGATTCAGATAATTCTATAGCAGTAGTCCGCAACGCACTCAGGTAACTATTATAATAAATAATATAAGATTTGAAGTAAATATATATATATATATATGTATATGTACGAGTGAGTATATATTGTTATACTCGTAATTATACCCATGTATTCGTTTGAAAGGTTAGCGCACGTTTTTCTCTTCAACCGTAAACGCATACACGAATGACTGGTCAGACAAATCTGAAATAAAATATCTAAAAAATAACAAATAGACCTCATCGCCCGGTACAATACATGGTGCTGTATAGCGAGTTTTATCTTAAACGCGCGCAAGAGTATAATAATAATACATTATAATAGTGTGGCTGTGGCGACGCCCTTGAGCCGTTCCATGGAATGTGCTAATGACAGACATACACACACACACACACACAGTACATAGACCCACAGCACGTTTATAAAAATATAAAATTATATATATTATACATAATATAGATTTATGACGTCATTTTTGTGTATATTTTTTTTAGAATAATTATCGATGCAAATGCAAAATTTTTATTTCATCTATTGGTTTTTAACATTTAAATTTTTTTTAGTAATTCCAACACCTTTATATTCAATTATGAAATAATAATATTTTCTATTAATTGCATACAAACTAAATAGCTGGGCTGAGACTTTTAAAAAGAAAATAATTATTATTGATAAATGATGGGTGATTTTGTGCTGTAACCTGTGTGTATAAGAGCATTTTACAATATTTTGGCGGTCAAAATGCAGAATTAGGTATAACAGCTAGTTATAAGTAAGTTTATATAATATATAATAAAATTGATTAAGTAAGCAGAAAATTATTATTTAAGCAGTAAATATCGAATTTTAGGTATTATACGTTGTGATCTCACAGTTTTTGCAGCATTAATTTATTGTATACCTAATATAATATAAACAAAATTACCTAACTATAATATAATATCTATAATGAATTATAATATATATGTACATGTATCTACTTTTGTCTGCAGATCTATCATTTTCCAATCGTATTCCATATAATATTTAAGTTTTTGGCGTTTTAAATTTTAATTATTTTGCAAATATTTATATAGGAAATAAATGTTGTCTTTGAATATAATGTACAAACGTTCATGTCATTCATAATTATTATATTATAATGCAAAATTATCTATTAAAATAATATTGTCACGAACAATATATTATAATATTGTACTATATTGATACAATGTACCTTTACATACTATATTTGTATACTATACAATATATTAGCCTTATATTATAGTTATTAAGCTGAGTATATTTTTTTAGGTATATTTTATAAATTATAACTGTGGCAAGATCAATGTGTGTCATATGGACGTAAACATTATATACATGAGTACATGACTAACCATATTAGCTTAAATATTGTTCAAACTATACGTTGTGTGTTTAATGCAGAATGCTATTATAATATATTTTACAAGTATGAAACACTTAAATATATTATAAATATTATACTGACATATATTTCGGTTAAGTCCAATACTGATCAATCTCGAGTACTTAAGTATAATATATTATATTGTATTTGTTTTTAAACTCCATTTTATCAATACTGAATACGCACGTTGACTTCATAATTTACATAATTATATTATATATTCTACATATTTGACATCACTATAATATACCAACTATGTAGTTGTATATATAGCATAATATTAATAACTGTGAACAGTATTTAAAAATATTATGTTAAGCTAACACAATATATTAAATAATAATGTCATGTTTTGAGTATATAATTCTTTTTTTTCTTAACGGTGAAAAATATTTCAAGGGTTTATGTGGTAACATCAAGTGGAGTAAACAAACTATTATAATAATATATTTATAAGGGTTAAGTAACACAACATTATTAGTTTATTAATAATGGCCTTGTAGATGGGACCTTGAAAGAGGCCAATGTGGTTTCATTTCTTAAAATACTCGTTGGACTGGCAGAGTACATATAATCAGGTTTTTTGTCTTTTAATCCCAATGATTTAAGATTTTTGATTCTAAACTTAGTTTTAGTGTAGCACTATCTGTCTATCTGTCTAAAACGAAAATTTCTAATTAATGAATAGTTTAGAAGTAAAGGCAATCTTGTAAAAAATACAAGTATAATTGCATTACATATAGATATACTTATAAGGCAGCTTATACACACACTTAGGTATATACAATAAATTTATATGAGAAAATCAAATCGTATAGGTACATCATATATATATATTATACCTATTTCATATTTGTATTAAATTATATTAACATTTATCTGGTTTTTCATGTCCATTAATATAGTTTTTAAAATATAATGAGATGACACTGTAGATAATGTATATATTATAAAATATGTAAATGAAAGTAATAATGAAGTTAAATATATAATAATAATATAGGTATTGATTTATATACTTATATCCAGTATACCTGGTATAGTGTAATTACCTATAATAACAACCGCCTATATAGGTATATATATAATGTTGTATTAAACTATTCACTACATACAGATACAGCATTTAGTAGATGCGATTATCCGTAGTCATAAATAAGTCAATATTTACATATTATTATATTTTTATCAATGTGAAACGTTAAAATAATAAAACAATTTCATATGATTATACGAATTTGTTTACAAAACAGATAGATAAACGCAAAATTATTATAATAATAGAGTTTTTATGCATTGTTATAGCAATAAATAATTGGGAATTATTATGCGTTGCCAATCAGTAAGTATTAACTTATAGTACTAATATATATATAATATAATATAATATAATATATACCTATATATAATGATATATGATTTTTGAAATATTATATTGTTGTTATAGACTTATAGTGCGGACGCAGGTACATCATATACCTAAGTATGGTCAATATGACCGCTAAATAACGTTGAATTACGAGTATATAACTTTAGATTTCCAAAATAAAATTGTCGTTTACTAATGTAAATTTGTGGTTCTAATATGCTGCAGTCCCTTCAACTTGCAGTCGAATAAACGATAGAGGATTCGTGTTCGCTAACAAACACGGGTTTGGCTTTACGGGGTCGTCGACACGTCTATATAGGGGTAAAATTTAAATATATAGCTACGGTTGTGATCATAGACTTGAAATATAGACCGCGCATTAGGCTCGTTTTGTGTAGAACACCTTGAAACCAACATATGTGCGAGAGAGATCATTGACATGATAATGTATATGAGTGTAAAAGACTCTGACATTACTTTTTCAAGGAGTTTATAACCAATTTATCCATTGAAATGTCGAATTCTTATCTATACTCTATGATTTTAATATAATTTTTTATAATATTCCTGAAAAAGTAATGTCTGAGTCTGCCTCCCTCGCACATATTATGTTGGTTTCAATACATTTCACTAATGCGTGGTCTATATATTATAAGTCTATGGTTGTGATGTTATACCGGAACGTACGTCAAAAATCAAAAGTTCCAATGCAGACCATGATTGTCAACGAACAATGTCGTTTAAATAATATTATGTAATATTAAAATATCGTGCAGACCAGTGTTGAAAAAACGGGTGAAAAGCTACGGGAAGACGGCAGTCAGATCGCGCGCACACGTTCGTCGTTTCCGTAATAATAATAATAATAATAATAATACACGTTCCCGTCAGTTATCGTTATTGTCGTTATCGCCAACGTTGTGGCATCGATCCGCCTCCGCCCGGCAGTGGAAACATGGTCGGCGGGAGCGTTGCCCGTGGCGACCGGAACCGATGAGTCGCTGGGACCGACGGAACGGGCGCCCGGCAGTCGGAGGAGTGGCCGTCGCCACGGTTACCGCGGCAATGGCCGCCACGGTCGCCGACGGTGAACCGGTGGTTGCCAAAATGCGGAAGATAAAGCTGGTGCGGACTCGCGGCGGCGGCGGCGACGATAATATTGTCGTTTTTTAACGAGAATTCGGTCCACCGGCGGCGGCACAGAGCTCACAGCGACGGACCGTCGTCGTGTCCGACAGATACCGCCACAGCCACGAGTCCACAGATGCGATGCCATCCGGATGTGTTTTTTACCGTATCGATTTCCGCCGTCGACTCTTGCGAGCGCTGTTTTTTAGACGCTGCGGTCGAAAATTCGCACAGCCGACACCGCGGTCGGTGGCAGCTCCCGAAGACCGCAATATTTCAGTTGTGCAGATGCGCGGAAAAGTCGAAACTTATATATATATTCCCAAAATATTTTTTATTTTATCTTACGGATCCCGGCGTGACAGCAATAAAAGCATTATCCAAAAAAGCTGTTACGCGAGCCTTATAAAAACATATAAATTATAGTTTAGGGAAAAAAACGTGTTTAAAGTTTTCATCCCCTTAAACCTATTCATTAGTAATGACGCTATTCTATTTGACTTATTATATAAAACATAATATTATATCCACTTATCTCGAGCTATAATTTTTTGACAAATTATGAGCAATGGAACAATAATAAAAAAGAAGTTTTATAACGTTATATAAATGTTATAATATGTCATCTATTAAGTAGGTAATAGGTATACGAATAAAAGTTACATTTATATTATATCACTTAGCAATATAATTATATACATTATGTTACCGAATAATAAATTTGGTACTTTATTTATTTGTGAAAAATGTCGTAAATAAATTGTGCGACGTTGTTGATTATATTATAAATCAATTTACCAGGTAAAACACTTCAAATGAACTTATAGATATATTATATTATATTAATACTTAATAGTATGGCATACACATAGGTACCTAATATCTAAAAATTACTCACTACAATTTTAAGTATAAAAAAATACTCGGTGTGTTAAACTTTTCTACAAATCATCAAAATAAAGTAAAAATTTAAATTTAACCATAGGTATAATAATAGTTGGGAAGGAATATTAAATTTCGGTTTATATATTTATCAATTATTTTAGGTATAACAAATACCTAAATAACTTTGTACACAATTCTGTAGAACCTAATAGTGATCAGAGTTCAACGCTACCGTTCAGTCTACAGTTTTATAGAATATCGCTACCTACCTACATTAACAATTAGCTTATATACTTAATTTTTATTTTCAATTTATATTATTACAAAGTTATATTAATATAGTAATAATAATAATTCGTTCATATTTTGCAGCTGCAGATTTTAACAATAAAATGATTTTGTTTATAACTTGTGTGAAATGCATTATCCAAAATATAATAATTTAAATTTTCTAATTTTCTAATTTTTGTTTTTCCTTAGAACAGATCAAAATAGTCTGTTAAAGTAAAATTATAGATGCTTGTTAAAAAAATTCGCCTTCAAAGATTTGCAACACACTTCACTTTATATCAAAGTGAAAAATTATATTAGGTATAATGGAGTCAATATAACATTTCTAAAACGATTAAGAGCTACTATACATACAATTATAATATTATGTTCAATGACATAAAGGGCGATAACTATCATATAATCATACTTATACAGTATAGGTAAACACTTTTTTGGAAAAAAACTATTAGCGTTTGCACATTAACACGTAATGCGTAGTGGCAGACAGCACTAGTACTCCTTCCTGCTTATGGGTATTTAACATGATAAGGTATTTTACACGTATATACCTAATAATAGGGTATAGGCAGCTATTATCAGTTATCACGCGATTGATGCCTACAACTGCGGTTGCAGTTGGTTTTTATTAGACATAATTATTATAAAAGGGAAAACGCGTTTTGGAAACGTCTCAATGACGATAATAATATAACAATATACACTATACATAACTATATACAAGTGTAATAAGTATGCTGAAACAAAAAAATGTGCATGTACAACAGTGTTATATTGTCCTACTTAAATCGTTCGGGTTGTTCACGACTATGACGACAGCGGCGGCTCGTACGATAATAATGTTTTATAGTAAATAACCCATCGTGTCTCTCGAGAAATAATTTATATTCGGCTCGTTAATGGACCTTTTGGCCCAATACGCTCGCGCCTGTGAGTGTATATACCTACATATTTTATACACACTCGTGATGTGCGCTGTACGCGAGACGTCTGAGAGCCGAAGCTGCGAATGTTTACGATAATATGTAATATTATTATTATTAGTTATTATATGTAACAAGGAGGAGATTCTAAAATTAAAATGCAGCAAATATTCCACCGTCGTGTTCTGTCCCGTATAGTTGCTCTTATATTTTATTTTTTTTTATTTATTTTTATTGCTCGGACCACACACACACCTCAACGAACCCTGCACGGGGTTGTCTAAAATTAATCTAGGAAACGTATACGAAAATACTAGTTTTTTTTGTGGTGGGATAATCGTCACTATATACACGTGTGGTATTCAATATATTACGCATAGTTGGAATAATACCTACTTCGCGGCACACAACGACCTCCATATCATATACACACAAGTCCATTAACACGCCTGCAATACATAATGTTGAATTAGAACGTGATGAGTACATATATACATACTTACCGTATCAATATCAGTATAAATGCATTGGTGCAATGGGCAATCGACACGAATTTGAAAAACGAACAACTAATAGAAGTATAGGGACTAGAACTTCAGTTTAGGATCTTTGAAAAACTAATTTCAGTTATGGGTTCTTAGAAACAATTAGGTTCCACGTAAGTACTTTAAAGTTAAAAATTATTATTTTGATTAATACTGATTTCAACTAGTGCTGGTCTATATAATTTACTACAACATACATAATATATGACTTCGAAAAAAAAATAATAAATTCAATTACGGCCGTTATAATTGGAAAATTTTGTAGATGCTGAAATTAAAATATTTGTTTTTGTTTCCAAAATATTTAGTATATATATGGAGGTTCTCGTGAGATTTCGCTTCTTATATTTTCATCGAGTCCTGCATCTTTTCAATAAAATTCCAGTTCCGATCTTATATGATCTAGCAGTATAAACATCCAATATATAATATATTAAAGATAATATCTCTCTACTCGTTATCGAGTATTCGAATAATAAGTAATTGAGTATTTTATACAGATACCTACTTACAACAAATATAACACGATAGCTGGTATTCTGTTATTATTATTCGCATAATTATTAACATACATATTAACAAAACATTTATTTTATTGCAATCGGGACGAGACGTCTCACGGATTTTTATGATACACCACGCATACACTGGTTTCAGAACATTATTTATAATTAATTATAGTATGTATAATATTTTACTTATGTAAGTACACTGTTTATACACATCATATTTTTTCGAGATCGATTCCCGTACAAAAGCCGCAAGAAATATTATAGTTTTTGGTATATTGCTGCAGCTCAGCGGGTCACTGCAAGGACGGATATTATATTTTATTCGTAATACAATAACTAGTAATAAATGTACGGATGAATAGTCCCGCACGTTAAGTTAAATAATTCTTAAAACGTAAAATAATGTTATAATTGATACAAATGCCGAATCAGATATTTTCACACACTACACCGTATATGTATAAAATGATTTAACATATATTGTATGTGTATATACAATATTATTATTGTCTGCACTCTGCAACAACAATCGTTTTATCGATTTTAAATTGAATTTTAAAAGTTAAAAAAAAAAACAAATTATATTAATGTAATATTTTATTAAAATTATTATTTATTAGACGTACAGATATGCATTATTGTGTGAGACACAGCTGGGGTGCACACCTATATATATACCCATCTTATTGTTTTGAAAATGAGTTTAATTAAAAGTTTAAAATTGTTACCATTGAAATATGCATTTTAGTATAAGCCCAATTATATGGACGATAGTAAACGATTTTGTTCGTTTTATTTCTTACGTATGTATTATGTATACATATAGCGACTACTGGCTATAGCAAGTCATTCTGTTAAAACACAAGTTTTTTATGGTGACTGTAAACATAACTTATATAAAAAGTAAAATGTCTGATAAGAATATACATTTTACAAAAACTGTAAAATATTTTATTCTCGATTTTAAGACTCCTGCACGTTTATACCTTATTTACTTATTCAAAGTTTTTGAAGTTTAATTTTAATTATTCGAAAAAAGCGTCTGGATTTTTTGTTCGTTTAATATAGGTAGGTACCTACCGTATTTTATCCTAAATACGATAGCATAAAAACTTTAAAAATATAGGAAAATATTATTATGCATAGTGATGTAATTTTAAAAAACGGTTTTTGTGAAATTCCATGTCACGATGCATATGTGTCTGTCTACAAATAACAAATATATATGTGGTCATAAATGTTAATTAAAACAATATTATCATATCAATTTCATTATTTTTATATACCAATGATGGCTTATATAGGTACGTATATTTTCTATAACAACAATAAAATATTATTATTATACCTGATATATATGCGTAATTTAGGGGGGGGGCTTAGAGAGACTTAGTCTACCAACAATTTGTATGGTCTCCCCCCCAAAAAAAAAAATAATAACTTAATGTGTTTTTCAACAAATTCCAGATTGTTTACTTGGTAAAATAATACATAATTTACTAATTCCTAAAAGGAATAAATGTATATTACTAATAGAATAAATATTAACATTATAGATCATGCGTGTATGCTGTTTTATTTAAAACTCTCCGTGGGTCTATGGTTTTTTCTGCATGTGTCTATATAATTGTAGCCACTTCTAACAATCCAATTGTACGCCTGTGACCTAATAATATCAACAACTGATTGAAAAAAAATAATATTTTAATATAAGTACCTATTTAATATAAATCAGTCATTTTAGAATTTAGTATTACAAGTATTAGAATTTGTATTGCAAAATTAAAATTAACTATTGTATAATAATATGCGTTTATTATATATAGGTATATTTAGACATTTGGGGAACTTCTATAGTGAACCAAATTAAAAAAAAAAAAATATTTTTACCCAACCCTGTTGGGTATGTGTTTTGGTGTGCATGTATTTCAATCAATAAATTATTGTGTAATTTGAATGAAGTGTAGTCTTACACTTTTACAGCATAAGATGATACCTTGTATAAAGTGTATTAAATAATTCTAGATTATAAAAAATGATTACATAATATACAAGTTATATCAATATGTTTAAAAAAAAATCTAGACATAATATGATAATAATTTTACAATAATAAATTATTATTTATTAGGTATACTATATTTTATTGTACAATATAAAAGTTTTATTATTTAAAAACACAAATATTCTTTAGTACAAATCGTTTATAATGTAAAAGTAATTGTTGTAATATATCTTAGGTATTTAATAGAATAGGATATATATTAAATAAGACTTATTTACTTAGTATAAAAAGGTGTCTGAATTGATTCGTACAAGTACATCAAATTATATTTAATTTTTTAGTTTTTCTATTTATAGACGAACGATAATTAGCATTGTATATTTGAATATGATTTTAATTAGTATTAAAACTACTGATGAGGTAATAAAAATATATAATTATAATCGTCTGGGAATAGTAGCCATGCATGAGCCATAAAAACTAATGATGAATAAAAAATAATATTTATGCGCAATATAGAAAACAATGAAGACAATTAATTGAGAAAAAAAGACAGAATATATAAATATAAATACTAAGTTTACGTGATAATAGTAAGACTTATAGTAGTTTTTGACAATTTCAATTTGTAAGTACCTATAGTTGGATAAATCCTATAAACATTTGTATATTGATAGTTAGGTTATTCGCGGCATACCTAAATTAAACGGCAGGATTTAGTTTAATACGATATTTTAATAGTAATATAATGTGGTCCAATTTAAATCGTTAATCGTTCAAATATTGTTATTATAATAATATGAAACAGGTATTTTATTATATTTGTCATATTTTGATGTGTGTAAAATATTATTTTTCGTCATGTACAAAGTATTATTATAATGTTTTAATACGTATATTATTATGTACACAGACATAAAAATAAAAACGCAGTAAACCGATAAACCTGTCCGTTTAAAATACAATAAAAAATATATAAAAATTAGTCGTATTGAAATCATTGTAAGCGGGATTTATGCTCGTAGTAAATATAATAATAATAATAATAATAAGTGTATACAACCAATAATAAAAATATAAAAAAAAAAAAAATAGTAATAATCTTAAACGGTACGCTGTAAAGAAAATAATAAAGTCTAGAAATAAAAACACACACACACATACTAACTCACGGTGGTGATATGTATGTGTAATAATATATTATGTTATATGTATGTATGGTATACAAAATGGCTCGTAATAACAACCGTTTAAACACTGATAACGCCGTCGTAAACGGGACATTTTAACAGAGCCATTTTAATTTTTATTGCTCATTGTGTGAGGCTATACATAATAATAATATTGTAGTGGGAAAGACGCCGCCGACTTGCAGCAAATCGGCCACAATAGTAATAACTACAATTATTATTATAGTAATTATATTTTGATGACGTGGTTTCCGTTGCCGCCGAGTCATCGCGGCGGTATCCGTCGTGCAGGTCGCGTTCAAAAATCCATAATACTTTTCCTGATTCAGGTTCGGCCGAGTCCCTGAAATCATACAAATAAATTATTTTTCAGTTACAGTACAGATACTAAAATGTGCAATTAAGTTTTGGCCAGACTCTATCGGTGTTATAAAAATGAAAAACAACCTGAAAACAGGTTAACTTAATTTATTATAATATAATACATTGTAGGTATATATATGTATGCTGTATAAACGGGGAAAAAATAACATTACATCGAACCAGCAAAGAATTGTGTAAAAAAAAAAGTCAATTAAAAAAATAATGAAACATTGTATACAAAATATATTATTCAATATTAAAAACTAAAAAAGAATCAATAATAATCTTATGAGATATAAACAACAGATATAACATTATATATTATGTATAATATTTCACTGTTAAATAGATAGAAAGCAATGTCTTTACGTTTACTTTCGGGTTGCAGCAGTCATGACATACTGACATTGAATATAAATATATATTTAAACACAAATGGAAAATGTATAAAAAAAAGTATAAAGATATTTTTTTTCCAAAAGTATTACTGGATGTGAACATAATGAGTAATTAAAAAAGTCGAAAATACCAACTTATATATTTAAACTTTTTTTTTTACAAACACAAAAATCGACCAATGTACCTATATACATATTATGTATACCTATACTTCATAATGAGCGGAATTCGTGTTTAAAAAATCTTCTTGTGTATATATCTAAAAATGAATTATAGCTTTTTTGTGTACATTTATAGTTTAAATATAAATAATTATTAATATATTGTCAAACGAGACGTGTAAACATATAATTTACAACGTTATAATATGAAGTGTTTTTTCTATTTTTCTACAAATATGCGTATATATTGTAATGTATATACAGTATAATAATATATTGAAGTATATATAACCGCGTCCATCATCCATATATAAACGGGATAAAAATCAGACCTCGATATCTACTTTTTATGTATATATTATGAGTGCGTATATTAGGTATTCGGTACGCATCGTTAAAATATAATTACCACAGTGCAGGAGTTAAACGACGATTGATAATACACGTATATAGTTCCGACCGGACGTGCATTTTTTACACGGGTTTCTTTTCTTTCGGCACATGACTACGATAGTGAAAAAAAAACAATTCTAAACCGTAAGTCATATAAAAAAAAAAAACAACCGACGAAGCTGATACTGCAGTTTGGATCAGTTTTGTGTTTATAGGTATATTTTTATAATTCCATTATGTACCTATATTATTTACTATATTCATCCGCGTATTTATTAATAAAAATCTATTTTTCTTCAATTTTCATTTAGATACTTGAAACATCCAATAGGTCATTAATGTATATACTATATAGGTATAGCATATACATAATATTATAGGTAGGTACCTACATATTATCCGGGACATTATAAGTATCTATGAGTTCCTCGAGTTTATTTAGATTAATGCATTTCAGTATGAATTTAAATAATATTTATCGTAAGCTAATCGAATTTATATCACATTTATCTGTAGCTATGTAATAACAACGTTCGAATATCTATCTAGTATAAGAAAAATATATAATAAGATATTTTTGTGTACGGCACTCCGTTCCGTTTTTTTTTAAGTATATCATATATATTATTCCACAGTATATAGTTTCAGACGCGGTGATATAACGAGTCAAAATTTAGATATAATAATATATTCGGAAACATAATTTTACACCGTCCATGCGTATACGCGCATACCTACTGTGAATATATTTTATGTATACGCTTGAACAAACTACTATTATATTATATATATATATATATATAAGTGTATTATGTATATGATATGCATATACCTATACTATATATATATATTATAATACTAGTTTCGTAAAAAACAATAACTTATAATATTTTTATTACGCCGTTCGACAGATATATCACCGTAAAACACTCGGGATAAAAATGTTTATCTCGAGGAAAAAAAATTCGAAATATTATTTATAAACACGGATCTCTGCATGCTGTGGCAGCGGCAATAATAATGGCCGCTATATGGGTCCGAGTCCCGCCCCGTATATATGCAGACACCGTTGGTAATCCTATACGACTCGCCGTGGTATATATATTATACACACGCACACACACACATCTAAAGATATATAATAATCAGACTATTGTTGTCCTGCATGACACATATCGTCCTTTGTGGTCATCGCCCCCTCTCCCAATCACCCCTTTTTGGTGTCGGACTTTTTTGTACTCGAATTATTTAGGTCAGCTATACCATTGTACGAGCGCTTAACAGGAAAATAAATTACAAACCTCGCGTATATATCATGAAAGTATTTAATATATATGTATATAATATAAAAAAATATGTATTATATAAAATGTATATTATACAAAACGTGTTCGAATACTTGCACGTGAGTGTGCGTGTGCAGATCCGATTTAAATAATAATTATCGTTACAATATACACGTCGTAATAGGTACCTATTTATTATAGTAGATGATATATAATCTTATAAAATATTATTAATGAATATTGCATTGCAGATGATATTCTTATAAAGTGTTGTAAGCTATATATACATTATAACGTGTTATTATGTTTTAGGTAAATCATTTAATTGTAATCCAAAGTATCTATTATATTTTATATTCTATACACGAGCTGGTCAAGATTTTCTTTTCTTACAAATTTAAAATCATTTGAAATTTAACAATTTATTTTTAATATTATAGATGTAAATGATAATAAAATGTTATTTATGTTGGACTATAACAATATTTTATATATTATGCATATACAGCGGTGCATATATTTAAAACTCCAAAATTATAACTATAAATAATAACATTAGGTACCTAATATTTATAATTTAGGTACGTTTTGACGTATTCAAATATTGTAAGTAAAATATTATGTAAAATATGTACCTATAGTTGAAAAAAACAACACCGATTCTATTATCTTGATTTAAAATGTATGCCTTGAAAATGTAAAATGTTTGCACACGTGTGTTAAATTATTTACTCAAAACTACATTGCTATTTAAACCTTATACAATATACAATATTATACATGAAAACTCATATAGGACACATATTTTATTTATTTAAAAGTTATATTGTCCATAGATATATAACAAAGAAATGTAAACGCTAATGAAATTCTCTGGAAAAATTCTCTGTGGCGATAAATATATAGTGTCTGCGAGCAAATGCGTTTGCGCGTTATGCATTATTATTATTATGATATGGTCGGATTGCAATGATCGCAATAACATAAAGTTATCGAGTAATTGTGTAATTGAAATTTATATATATAATTTTATAAAATATAGTAGAAAACAGTAGACGCTTATTTATATTATGGTATAGAGTTATATTGTTGTTCAATGACATTGCAAATATAATACGACATTGTGTTAAACTTGCAAGAACTTGATTTTGAAAAAAAATTTAGATTTCCAGAATTTTTGATTTAAAACCATGTCGTATAGTTTAATATAGTAGCTCCCGACTTCATTTGTCGTAAATATATACATACACATATTCCGCCATCGTGGACGCGAGGAATACCATTTCCATTTATATATTATACTTAAGGCACGCAGCGCGTATACAAAAAGCAATTTTCATTATTAAACGTAGCAAATAGTAGTGCGCCGCAGTGGTGTAATAATAATAACCGTGACGAGAATTGTGCGTATATACAGCACAGCATCACCGGTCCTGCACACACATATATATACACATACAGCGTCTGAGCCCGGGGGCGGTAGAGGTCAGAGAACGACCGTCGTCGGCACATGATGCGGTGGCGGCGGGCTGAGGATAGGGACCACGACTTGTGAGCGGCGGCACGAGTACGGGGCATGTGGTCGCGGGTAGTCGAAGGAGGGGGCGCAAACTTTGTTCAATTTCCGACGAGAGCTCTTGGGGGGAAAATCCATTGGCCGGGCGCTCGAGAGAGATACGAGTTAGAGACCGCACATCAGCGTTAAAACCCAACCCGCCGCCGCAGCCTCCGCGCGGGCCGACCGGCGCACCATCTGCGTCCCTTTTTCGCTCACTATTATACGTATACACACTCATAGCGGTCTCTCCCTCGTCTATCTCTCGCTATCCGTTACCCTCTCTGCCGGCCCACGCCGACGCGAGCCCCGTGAATTCATCCCCCGGGAAAAGCTGCTGCTACTGCCGCAGCGCCGTGTACACATTTTCCCGCGCGCAGAGTTTTAATAAATTAAACCGACCGCGGTCTGCTGTGTACACAATATCATATTATCATCCACGCGCATATATAATAATATTATAATTTATAAGAGCAGGAGACGAATTTTAAACGGACGCGCGCGAGGCGACAAACCACAATCGCAGACACGAAACGTTGCGGTATATTTGATTATTAACCACGCGAGCGGTACATTATATATGTATTATACGCGAGTATAGTGCTGAATAATTTATAGACCATGTTATTACACGGCCATAATTGCAGGTACCTGCAGCAACACAGCCACTGTGCGAAACGGCACACGATAGATAAATACGGGCGGCACACTGTGCAAGCTTACCGCAAATATTGGCCTGGACGGTTTCGCGGTGGCAGGAGAGTAGGCGAATTATTAAATAAAGGACCCGGCGATAAGACGCGCATAGTTAACGCGGTCGATGCTCGCGCTTGATACATCCAACAATGACTTATATAAGTACGCCCAAAGTCTCTACGCTATATTACCACATCCGTGTTAATATCGTTGTTGATCAAGAGGTCCGATGGGACGGACACAATATTATTAATATTATATTTCGACTAAAAGGGACTGCGCATAATATATATATTTTTTTTCATTCAAAATTGAGTTGTTTCTTTTTATCGTACGCCGTTACCCGTAAATTTGCCTTCAAGTTTTGTAGTTTGACTTAGTCGACAAAATAAAAAAGTTATACACTCAAAATACCTGCGAGGAGTACAATATATACCTACTTAATTTACGCGTAGTGTACGAGAACACTGCACGTGAAACTAATTTTGTTTCTACTTATCTGCCTTATACAATTTAGTAAAAGTTATTTGATGTCCCGTAGTATAACGAAATTATTCACATTAAAACATTTCACTTTTTTTTCAGATCATTCAAGGCGCACAAAGTTATAATTTTATAGTGGCACGTACTATATTGTAGTTAATTTATTAATATATACATCATATAGTGACATTATTTATGTATATACATAAATAGGTTTTGAAGGAATCGGCATGTTTTATTATCCAATAATTTAACTACGCCGACATGTTTAAAGGTTATAATATAAATATATACGCGAGTATACGACGCATGTTATTATACATCGCAACTGCAGTGCATACCTCTTGACGATACAAACATTAAACGAATTAATAGTTTCTATATTTTAATTAAAATATAAGTTAATTTATAGTTGGGCGTACTCTGTTAAATCTTCAATACTCGGTACTTACTCTGTACCAGATGGAAAAGACTTTTACATAATATAATATGCATAAATGATAAACACAGTACACATCTCTTGATTTGACATCGTTGAAAAATTTTACGATTTGCGAGGATTTGCATGACACGATGAAGTATTAAATATGATAACTTTAAGTGTCAATAACGTTTATAAATACATAAAATCACATAAAGTAATTAAAAACTAATAATAATATGCTCGAAACTATTTCATTATCGCACTAAAATGCTGTACACTGCAGTTCATATTATAATATTAAGAAGATGAACTATATTATAACAAACACAGCAGAAGTTAAAACCTTTATGAATCTTTAAGATTTATATTTGATTTCGATACGATTCATAAATTTTTT
>VUJU01003773.1:0-23316 GCA_009835225.1 Aphis craccivora | reverse complement strand
TCAGAATACACAGAATACAAATTTCTATGCTTATTACTTAACTATATACTGCAGTAATATGAATCGGTATTTTTTCCTCTGGGGGGGGGGTCCAGACCCCTGGACCATCCCCGTAAATACGCCACTGTTCATAGATTAACACTTTCATTAAATTATATAATTTTTGCACAGTATAATTTAATCCATAATAAATAGATAATGAATTACATAATAATCAAAATAAAAACCACCACTTATATCAGTTTTTAATTTATTTGAAATAAGATAGATACCTAATCACTTATAGTTTAGAATTTTTAGCAATATAATCTTTTAAATTATAATGCCTGTTATACTATTCATTGTAAAACAATGAGAAAATAGGATGGTATTATAAGAATTAGTCTATATTTAAGTATCTAGTTTCTAATTGAACTGGCACTTGTGCCAAACTTCGAGTTTTTTGTTTGTATTAATCACATAGTTATTTTCAGACATATTATTGATCAATAAACATAATTTGTTAAATTTTTATAATATTAAACGAAAAATATCTTTATATATTTGTAATTCTATTTTCATAATTTCATTTTTTTCAATGAATAAATAAACCAAGCTCAGAGTTTGTATTTTTGATGGTAGTGATGTTGGACAAACCCTTCAATCACTCCACTTTCTTTTTAAAATAAATTTGCTTAATATGTATCTAAAAAAATATATTTTTGTATACTTTTATACTTTTAACAAAAAAAAAAAAAAAATGGCTGATAGGTAATTTAGAAAGTTAACGTTTGTAATTAATTAAATTTTAATGCAGTAATTTTGATCATTTGATCATTTTTTTTCTTTAAAAAATATGTACCTATATATTTTTATTTAACAAAGAAAAAACACTATTTTTTATAATATTTCTAAATTTTTAAATATTTACTAAATTAAATATAATTAGATAAATTATAAGTTTTTAATGGTTAATACCTTTATTAGCGTTAGAAAATATCCACATATTAATTCATAAAGCTTCCTAAATATAGTATATTAATACATTTTAATTCATAATAATTATCACTACCTAGTTGTTATTCAATTGTAACATTTTATTATTAAATCATTTTTCAACTACCTATTTAAATTTAATTTTGAACAATAATCATTGTAAACACTTAATGGATTTTAATTAATTGAAATATTTAAATGAAATTAGGTACCAGAAATAAAACTCATACTTGGTAAAGCATAACTAAAACAAAAACTGATATTCTTGTAGGAAGTGATTTACTGTGGTATAGTAATATTGATTTGTAAATTTAAAACAAGTGATTTATGTATTAGTTCAAATATTATTCATTTTTTATATTATAGACATTTTTTATATTTTTATTGATCATATACCCACATAGGTATATTTAATATTTCATTTATTTTCATATTCATTAATTAATCAATAGATTTTAAACAATTAAAAATTAAAAATATTTCAGTTATTACTTAACTACAAATGCTACAATAAACATTTTTAGTATCTAATAAAAATTTCAATAAAATATCTTGAAGGTTAATTTATGTCCACTCTGCTCCAATAAGATGATGTAGAAATTCAAATGTACTTAGTTCAGGCATTTTTTGATGAATTTTTATTATTATTTGAATATTGACTTCTGTTTTCAGATAAATATTAAGCTGTAGATTATAGCTTTTTTTTTGTAGGTATTGATGAATACTACAAAATAATTATAGATTACCAACTACACCTAGAACCTATATTACAATGTGCAGTAGATCACCTATTATACTTAAAAAAATGATAAATCATCTGGTACACAACTCCCCAAATATCAAGAATAAACAGAATATTATTTAATGTTTGCAACAAAAAAATCATTTTATTTTTTCTAGTAAAAATGTTGGAATAATTTTTGTACTGTAAATTAAATTGGTATTATAACTAGTTAGTAGTTATGTCTATTAAATAGAATTAAAAATTGTATGTTGCTTAAAAATTTGATTTAGTTAGAAAAATACAACCACAATTTCTTTTTTCAATTTAAATAATAAGTACCTAATATTAATGTATTGATTTTTTCCAATATTTTATTGAAGTACTTTTCCCTGCATAGATAACAATTTGGATTTATTGATATGATAATAAATTAAATACAGTCATATAGGTACTATATTTACTTTATGCATCATAAAATAATTATTGACTAAAACTTTATGTTATTGAATATGATTTATTGAAGTTTGCCAGTGATATATTTTATAGCAAATATAAACATTTGGCTAAGTAATCTTTTTTATCATATTAAACAAAAAACAATGAGGATTATAATATGTTATTAGTTTATGATAACATTTTTTTATTTTTATTACTTAATTGAATTGCTATGTAGCATATTTGATATTATTATAACTTATAATCTATAGGTAGTTATTGAACATTCTTGTATAATTGTAATAGATATGAACATTAACAATATCTTATAAAATTATAATGTATGCTACAGATAAAATATTTTCAATAGGTATATAGTTATAAATTATGTGCACAGTGTGCACCCATAGTTTTCTGATATAGATGTCATATAATTGTTTATTTTATAGGTATTTAAATACAAGTATAATATATTGATATTTTACTATAGTTATTACTTATTAATGTCAGAACTGTTTTTTTCAGTTAAAGTTATAATCCATAAAAAATAAGAATGCTATTTTTTTAGATGGTCTTATATAATAGTACAGGTTTAATGTTATGTCATCAGATTCAATTTAAAATATTATATCAATTATTTGAATTATTATAACAATAATTACAATTAAATTCATCTAGTTTTAATGTGTCAATTTTTTTTGTACATTGTACATTGTTGCAGTACTGGTGTAATTAATAAAATTCATATCTATGAATTTAAAAAATATTATGTAGTTAAAATAGTTAAATAGTTTGCATATTTAGGTACTATTTAAGATCTAAAAATAGATAATATTGATTTGAAACAGAAGTTAAAACCAGATATTTGGATACATTTCTTATTTTACTTAGTTTAACAAAGGGTTTTCAAGTATCAGAGTATTGTTAAATACCTATTATAATTTATGATACATTATAAAACTATGAAAAAACATCACAATTGAAAATCTATTCAAATTTGGACTTATTTTAAATTGAAGATTTTGTAAATATTTTTCTATTTTAATGCCTGCTGGTAGTTTTTTGTTACTTTCAAAAAAACTACTGATTACTGAAAATATTGACAATAATTGGGGTTCAAAAGTATCCTATAATTTTATTTTAGCCAAAAGATATGATACATATTATGTTCTGGCCCCAAATTAATAATTTCTAAAGCAAATGCCTACATTACCAAACATATTTTTTCGTCGTTCACAAATAATCTTTGTGACTGCAATAGACCAATAGGCACGTATTTATTTGAAATTGTACATAATACATACAGTTATACAATAGTTGAATAATATTAATAGGTATTAAATATCTATATGGTATATGGTATTTAATATCTGGATAGATTTGTTCACAATAAAATTATTATTTATATGTAATATGTGATAAAAATAACAATAATATTGTTAATATAAACATAATATAATATAGGTATTATATTATTATTTATTATTAAATATTAATAAATTATTTTATGCATAAATATTTTTATTCTTGGAAAAACCTACTAGCTGATCAAGTTATCGAAGTATTAAATAGTATTGGTATATTCAGCCATTCATCCATTCAGGGGTGTTCCCATAAGGTATACTACGTATTATACGCCGTATACGTATATACTCTCAACATATTTTTACAAAATTTAAGTATGCTGCATATTATACTCAAATCGTATACAAAGGAAAAAACAAAATTAATTTAATCAAATAATTTCCCAATATTTACATCAATTATTTATGACTGAAAGAGTCATACTCTTTATTTTTTAATATTTGTAAAGATTGACGAGGTATAATATATAGAGAGAATATATTATATATAAACAATCAGATTTAAAATGTTTTCCATATTATTTACACTCTCTTTACTGGCTTTTTTTCGTATAAACTAAAAATACTTGTGTTGTACTAAATGTTTATATTTTGATATTTGATGATTTAGTACCTATACATACTCTCAAAAAAATAAATGGGAACACCTCTGGTTATAATGGTTATATTGCCATATTGGTGTACCTATACAATTTTTTATAAAAGCATTTTTATTATTTTTAATTAAATTTAGTATTTATGAAATTACATTATTAGTTACTACAATATAAGTATTATTTGGTATAAATATTAAATTTATCTATACAATCACAGATAATGTAGCCGATGTATGCTGGTAATAACATTGATACATTATTTTTCATTATACAATGTAGTATGTATAACCAATATCCAATGGTATTAGTTATTAATGTATAATGTATATACCTATAGGATAATAATGTGTATAAACGTGTAATATACATCCTATATTCCTATACCTACATATTTATGGTATCAATTGTTATGTTATGTTCAAATTTATAAGAATAAAGGGTAGACTAGTGACTACACATTACAATATTGTCTTGTTGCATGGTAACTACCTTAATGTAATACGCAATACGTACCGCGTACGACGTAGTAGTCTTTGGCATTCTTTAGTTTTTAAATACATATATACTATGTAGGCACTGGCACTATATAGGTATATCACAGGGGCGGCCAAACAATCGATCGCGATCGACCGATCGGTTGCGGACAATTTCAAAATCGATCATGCGTTAGAATTTATTTTTAGGGTAACGCGCCCTATATGTTTCTTAATAATTATATTTATTCAATAGTAAAAAAAAAATTTCTCTGGAAGTCGAATCTTCAAGGTGAAGTTTATTTTTAGTAAATCGTGTCCAAAAAAAGTTTGGCCATCCCTGGTAGGTATAACGCATATACTGTGTACGGACGTTATAGGCCGTTTGGGCGAATCCACCCAAAATATGATTTGTTGGGGTGAATATAAGATATATATACCGTTATTTGAGTAAGGATTATTCAACTAAAAATACCGTTTTTATGATATGAAAATGCTCAACAATTAATTAAACAAAATCATATAAAATATAAATCATTAATAATAAATCCTATTTAAAAAAAATATTGGTATAGATATTAATAATATTTTTATATACTTAGGTAGTCACCTACAGTAAAAAAATATTAAAAGAAATGACATAATATAATATAATTAGTACATTTTAAAGTAATAATGGCTTTTAAAAAATATTAAAGTAATATTGGCTTTTTACGAGAATGCAATAATATCATCCGTATCAGTCCAGTCATCAAGTTTTTACCCCGCACAGGTAAAAATAATTCACTCGTCCAAACGGACTACCTATATATTTTTTGATTAAAATTATTACCTTCGCCCAAACGACCATCACCCCTGTATACAATATACTTAAATATAACCCTAAACGTTAAACGTAACCGATACATAGATACCTACATAATAAAAGGACAGTGGTGTTTTCATCCTATTATAAGGTGATAATTAAATAGTACCTAATAGTATGCTTTAAAATGACATACTTACTATTATAATCATGCTATTTGAAAAGATCAAATCAACAGTAAACATTAAACATAAATAAATTGCAGCCAGTTCAGTTTTTAGTAGATATAATAAGTTATCTTTGCGAGTTAAAAATTAAAACTTTTTGTTTGTATTTCATTTGAAAAATAAAAATAGGTATTAAAATAATTTATTATAAAAATCAAATTGTCTTTCATATTTTGGATGAAAATTATTTAGATTTTACTGTCCAATTCAAACACGATGTTTGATTTTATTTATTTATTTTTAATGCAACATTGTGGAATCTACTTGTTATTTAAATTTATTCAGCATTTTTCCCACCAATATAAATAAAATTCGACAAAATAAACTAAAAACAACTTGTTGTATGTACCGTAATACCATTGGTACTCTTGCCAATTGAATTGGCTATCTCTGTATTTTTAACTCGTAGACTACAAAGTTATTACTACCTACCTATTTACTTCTTGCCGTATTGCTTTAACGGTGAGTGTGAGATGTGCTCTCGGTTTCGAAATTAAAATTGTCTACCTACGGACAACCCATTTTTGTAGTTTTTAAAGTTTTTAAATTATTACAATTTACAATTAAATATTTGAATATTGATGTAATAGTTACTAATAAACAATAATTAACTAATTACTGAATACCTCAGATACCTATATACAAATTTACTTAGGTACCTATAATATACCTATGTTAAATATAAAAAAAAACGGAACCTTTGACGTCATCGGCATATTTTTTTGGCAGATTCTTTATTTGGCTACATTTCTACAATGGAAGGTGTAAATGCCGATATCATGCAATCTGGTTTGCAACGTCTGTGGGCCAAGCGTCAGGGTACGATCTTAGGTCATATGCTTGAAATTCGGGATGAAATATTGGACCAGGGTCAATGTGCATCGTCATTTGATAATCAGGTTAGTTGATAGTTAATTTATATAATTAGGTACGTAAATTAATAATAATAATATAATATTACAATGTACATTATACAATAATTTAAGTAAATATTAGTATATTATCTACACTTAATATAATGATAATATGTATGAATGTAATATAAGTCTAAATTAAAGAATATGGAATAGAATTTGTGTGATATTGAATGTACATTATACATTTATATTTGAGGTCTGAGGTACAATGTATGTATTTATATTAAGTATAAACAAGTTTGAGATTCTCAACAATTTGATATGATATTGATATGATCTGAATTTAAAATAAAGGTACCCAATTAATTACTAGATATAATATTTATAATAGGTATCTATCATATTATAAATGGGTTGGTATATTAAGGAATTTGAATTATTGTGATAGTGAATGATTGTTGAATTGTAGGTATAGGTATAGACACATTTATTAAATTTAATTTTCATTTATTAATATAGTTTTATAAATTTAAACATTAGTCAATGATTACAATTTACATTGTTTTCAATTTAAAATTTCAATTACTGAAGTATCAAATGGAATAATAGATTTCATTTTTGAACGATTTGAATGCAATTCAATTTTTATTTTAACTGTATCTGAATACTTACCTACTTATCGATAGTAGGTATAACTTGTAGAATTTTTTGTTAATAGTTAAAACTTAAAGTATAATAGTAGTGATACTTATAAATTTTTTAATCATTGCGATTACCTACGGAAAAAAACAAAAATTAGTCATACAGTAGTTACTAATTAGTACTATAGTGGATGTATTTTTATTTTTTGTACATACTTAGGTACTTACATTTAAATGTTTAGTTTTATCTATGGATAATTGACAAGAAATAAAATTAGGCTTGCAGATTTAATGACATTAGAAATTTTAAATGTTTTAAATGCAAATATTGAAATACAGTTTTAGATCAAATAAAAAACTAATAATTTACAATGCATTTCAAATTTATTCATAAAATTTTGTATAATGAATAATAGGTTTAGTAGTCACGGCGCCCTTTAAAACGATGGTTATAAGCTGACCTCAGGTTTTATTGTAATAGTAAAAATAATAAAATATGTGTCACATATCTATAAAAAATCTAAAGGGTGCAGTTTATTATGTTTGATATTATAGGAATAAACTTCAAAAATTACATTTAGTATTAAAAAAGTGTAATAAAATGCAAAAAAAAAGCATTATATTTGTTATCATTAACACTTAATTTTATTTTTAAATATAAGTTAATTATGCAATTAAATTAAATTGTGTAAATACAATAAACAATAATTATTAAATCTTTAGTTTGATTCAGCATATAAATGACCATGTGGTGTATGAAGACCTTGAGTTTTAGTTTTTAAATTAAATTAAAATTTTTATTTATTTGCTTATTATTTTACATACATCTTTAAGTATGCAAAATCACTTAAATTTGATAAAATATACAGCATGCAGCTTTAGATTTAAGTCATATGTATTATGATTTATAAATTCACTTTTTTTCAAATCATATTTTGAATATGCAGCTTCTTAAAAAATATGTAAATGCATGAAGTTTTGAACCTTGATGGCTATGGTCATTCATAATGTTATGCCAAAATGACGATATAAAATGTAAATTATATAGCTGACTGTAGACTTATAAATTGTGAAATCATTTTTTTTTTATCTAAAAAACTTGTTTTTCTGTGCAAAAAATATTTCTGTAAATAAAATTTATTTATTTTTATTATAAACATGAAGATATGGTTTTCTATTGTTATAAATTTAAATAAGCCATATAGAGTGTTTAAAATAAATTATTTTTAATTGTAATGACTATTTTGAACTGTTAACACATTTAAATGTTTAGCAATTATTTTTAAAATATTTAATATCTTCAAATATATTGAAAATAATACAACAAAGTTAGTTATAATTTAATTTGCAATTATAAATTGAGATTTTAATCTTTAATAATGTCCAATACTTAACATTTAAAACATTTAACATGTGAAATAATAATAAAAAAAAATTAAAAGGTTTTACTGATAATAATGAGTTTTTTTTTGCATTAAAATAATTATAGAAATTATCAATTAAAAAAGTAAATACATCACTAAGAATATGATTAAAAAAATAGTTCCTGTTTAATACAAAATGAATTAATAAATATCCTAAGGACATATTTTTAATCATAATTGAAGTGAATGTAAATTTTTTAAGGTCATTAATTATAAATCTTTTTGAATTGTATGCACTAAATTATATACTTGAGACTAAGTGTAAGTTAATATTATTACATTTCTATAATTTTATTTAAAATTCATCTCTAGGTACTGCTTTTGTGATAAAAATAAATTGTTTCTCCTCCATTTGCTATCTACCTATGTCATTGTGGAAGTAATTTTTATCTTTGACATAATATGAGGTATTTCTAAATAACATATTAAAACAAACCAGACATGTTTAATTTGTTTAATTTTGATGTAAAACACAAATTTAGAGTATTGTGCTGAAATTAAATTTTATGTTAGATAAAGAAATTTAAGCTATAATTTTATGAAGTTAGATTTTTAAACAGTATGATTAATAATTTATATTAAGTTATGTTTAAATATGTTTATTTATCATGGTTGTGTCATTACAATTTTATTTTTAGCCAACTGATGGAGAATTACTTGGGGATGGAGTCAAGTCTAGGAATGAAGCTCGTTACATGGAAAAAGTTAGTATTGTTTTTAAGTTAATAGTTTATTACAATTGGTTGGTAGGTAAATTTATCTATTGATAAATTATTATAAGAAACATTAAAAACATATTTTATGTTGATTAAAAATGAAAAATATTTTTATTTCCACTAAATAATAAATACTTATATATTACAGTTTTCATAGATTTTAATTTTGACTTCAACATGTTATTGTTATACATAACAATTAATTATTTTGAATATTTCATTGCTAGTTTTAATTAAGCTTCAGAAAAAGCCATAAAATTTCAATATATGTTATATTGTGTTCAAGTACTAATATTAATTGAATGTTGAGCTAGTGAGGTTTCTATGAAGCATCCTTTTTTCAAATTCATTTAAACTTATGATTTCATGTGGCTTCTGTACCATTATATTATTTTAAGTAGTTAGTATATAAACAATTGTCTAGTAGTCTTTCTTTTTATTCGATAGTATACAGTCGAGTTTCTTATAGTATTCAATGTGTACATGTATTAAAGTCTATTTACGCCTCAGGCTTATTTTTTAATAAATATGAAGTTCATGAACTCCTTTTACCAGAGCCCTGTTCTTGTCAGTTCAGGGTTGGTAAGTTATTATCTCTTGGTAAGTTATTAGTATGTTAAAAACATTTTATTTTCCTGTAAGTAATTACGTATATATAATGATGCAATTTATATACAAAAACATGAATGCACACATTGAGTTGTTACATTTTAGTATTTAACTAAATAATAAATATGTTGTATCCTAATTATAACACTTATAAGTTATAACCTTCAAGTATAATTGTAAAAGATTAAAGTGTTTTATTCTTATTATTATTTTGTATACCTAGATTTTATTAATACCACTATTTAATAAAATTATTAAATTAGATCAATTTTTTCTTTATCTATTAAATTGAAATATAAATGATATAATTGCAATTAGTTATGTAGCAGCTCAAAGTGTGCATTTCATTACAGAATTATTATGTAATTTGCTGTTTTGGATTATTATTATTATTGTTGTTATTTATTTGGATTCAACTGTCATCGATACGGTGCCTGTTAAAAAAAAAAACATGTTCGCCAATGTAAATTTTGTTTACAGGACTCATCAGTTACATGCATGGTTTTTATATCCATGACGGACTCCATATTATCAGAACGAAGTTGCTTGTGAGTTTTTGTTGCGACTAAAAAAAAAAAAAAAAAAATATAAATGAAAGTATTATCATGAAATACTGGAAATACTGGACAAGTAGCTTTACTACTTACAAAACTATTTAGAAATCTATATATTTCTAAAATTATAATTTACTAGGTAGATTCGTATTAATCATATTTGTCATATAATATGACAAAAACAATTATATGTGAATGATTTGAATAATAATATAAAACACAAAACTCAGATTTATTGTAATATCTGGTTAAATAAAAATAGATGTTTAAAATTTAAAATTTAAATAGTCGATTCAAAAGAATTTGAAATAAGCGATACCTACAAATATTAAAATTTTTATTTTACTTTTATTATAAATATATTATTTATTTAAATTGTTCAATTAAATATTTTGATATCATATGAGTAATTATTAATGATATGCACATATATTTTTTTTTATCAGACTAATATTATGATGCAATATTTTTTACATATAAAATAATAAGAAGTAAAAAACAAATTAGTTATATAATTTTTTTGTTTGTTTTTAAGTTCTTTCTGTGTACCTATTTTAGAAATTTTAATCTAAGGGTTTTGAGAATATCACATTTTTATAATTATGAAACCAACAACAAATGAACATTAAACACGTGAGAACTACATGATCAAATATATTCATTCTCTATTTTTCCTAAACCTTTTATGTGATTCTTGGTATTACATTTTTCTATTTTGAATTTAATTATTATTTATTACACATTTACAGTTATATTATATAATATGTATATGTATATAAAAATCTAAAAACTTAATATTTATGTATTAAGTTTCTTTTAATTAAACTTATAGATTAATGAATTTTATATTTATTTGTTCTACTAAAAAAAAAAAAAATGAAAAAAAAAAACAACTAAATTACTCTTTCTTTAATAATGTGTCTAGTTTAAACTATAGGTATAATGATTAGATAGACTCGATTATACCTATTTGTTTCTAGTTCCTTATGTTATTATTTGTTTTTGAACTTATGATTTGATTTATTGTTGAAAACTTTTCTTAATTTTATGATAAAGTTACCATTAAAAATATTAAAATAAAAATGTCTTCAAAAATTGAATTAAAATTATTTTCATGTATTGAGTTTGGAATGAAAAATAAACATGAATTATTGTAATTTTATATTTAAAAAAAAAATAACTGATAAATAATTGGAAATTATTGGCGCACTTCAAATGTTGGTAGAAAAACATGTGTGATTGATAAACTTTAAGATTAGAAACTTACATAGTGAATCCTGGAAGTGCAACAAGGAGTTATGCTGTGGACCGTGGAAGATACTAGGAAACAACACAATCAATATTGATATCCATTTCACCTGCCGCTTTGTCAATGTTTTCTCTTAAATTTATCAAGACCACTTGTTTTTCTGCCGCCATCATTATTGCGTTATTGAAAATCTTCTAAATTAAATAACAATATCAATAGTAAATTTTAGAAATTATATATCACTACTATTTTTAAATTAATATCTCTTTAATGCTTAAATATTTTTCCTTTTATATTCAATTGATTTATAACCTTAAAATTAATAATAGTTTTTTTTTTTTATTTGTAGTTATAAGCAATAACTAATATCTCCTTAAAAATATCAGTAGACAATCCACTTTTCTCAGTATAGAAAAATATAATTGATTTCTATTTTTTAATGTGTTTTTAGGAGCTTGCTGATACCTCTGATCCAGAAAAAATTAGTGTACCATCTGCATTCAATAGTTTAACAACTGCAAATTTAAAAATTTCTGATTGGAGTATTGAAGAAACTTCTGTAGTTAATCTGGATGGAGCGGATCTCAATGATTTTCCTGCTAAATATTCAGTTCCATTACTACGGCCATATGAGTTTGCTGCTGTTGGTGTTTGGATCCATCCAAATATTGTGCCTGGGTTTAAATACAAAGTCCGCCCAATTGAAAATAAAGAGGTAGTTGAACAGAAAAGTGATAGTTGTAATTAAAAATGTTTAATATGATATTTTTAATTTTCTAGCGTACAAGATTCTTATTTGATAATAGAGCATTGGAATTAATGAGCATTGGCCGTGGTTATTCTAGACGTTTAACATTTGAAGCTAGTCCAGGATTGTTGAATGATAACGAAAATTATTTTTGGACTGATTCCATGCCTTCTGGTTATGCATTTCAAGTGCATGTTGTGTCTGTTGGAGACAACTTCACAGTTTTTGATGCAAACAATGTTGCTGTGGCTACAATAGAAGTCACTAAAATCCCGGTAATTTTAATTATTTTATGGAAAAATATTAATTTACAGCTAAAATGTCTTTTATCATTTAGAAAAATATCTAGAAGTGTAATAGTGTATTAGTTTTATATTTGTTTATTTTTGTTTAACTTTAAATAATATTAGATTTATAAGTACCCATAAATCCAAGAATATTTTTACCAGAGACATAACTTTAAATTGATTCCCTGGGGCATGCTTTGGCATTCTGTAGTTATGCCACTGATTTTGACTAATCATAAAAAATTTTGAAATGAAATTATGTACCTAAATTAAATTAAACTTATAGAATATTACTAGCATTCTTAATACTAAACTTATAAATATATTTATACATTTTAATCGATAATTTTTAGAATGCTCAGAGAGAAGTTGATCATGAAGTAGTAAAGAATGGCGAGGTGAGGAAAAATGTAGAAGTTACCATGTTGTGCAAAGTAGATTGGTTCTATAAAGAAGATTCATCTGCAATAACACCAGTAAGACTTTGTATTTTTAATAAATTATTGGTTTGTGAATCAATTTTAAATAGCCTTACATTGTTATGATTTTAATGAATTTTAATTGTTCTACTTAGGTTACTGGTATTGCTGTGGCTTCTAAACTACCACGTGGATCAGCGAAGCTTATTAAGATATTAGATGCTTCTATTGGTTTTATACCATGTCGAGGTTATACTTTAATACCAGGTGTAGATGATAAACAACGGCAATTGGTATTAAATGGGCGTAGTATTGGTGATGCTCCCACTATGTATACAATGACAGGTTTAGAACCATACGAATTGCCTGTGATTGGTAAATAATAATACATGATCCTATATTGCAGTGTCAAATAATTTTTTTTTTTTTTTGATTAGGCACTTATGTCGATCCAAGAATCATGCCTGGTTTTCATTATAAAGTACGTCCAACAGGTCATAAGGATTATTTGTTTGAAGGTAATGCATTACAATTAGTCAACATTGGAATGGGATATGGAAAACGTATGACTTTTAAACCTGATAGCCATAACCTTAACAATAACACAAACTTTTTCTGGAGTGATTCATATCCAGAGGGTTATGGGTTTGAGCCTCAAGCTGTATTTTGTGGCATGAAGTTTGATGTCATGGATGACACTCAGCGTATTGGTGAAGCCACAGTCTTCCGCAGTGATAATCCTCAAATCGAGGATCAACAATGCATTGTAAGATTATTATTATAGCTTAAAACACTATGTATAACACCAATGCAATCATTTATCGTTTGTTATTTTAATTTGGATTTGATTCACTAGTGATGCATGATAGAAAAAGGAGAGAAATAAGTATCTACTTTTATCTTATTTTCATGTTACACTGGTGAATCAAAACAAAAATAAAATAATAGGTAAGTGATAAATTATTGTATTGGCATTGTATATTAAAATTCTACAGTGTTATATTTTAATCTATAGTATTGTTAATTTTATTTTAATGTTGTAAAATTAACTTTTAAATTTTAGGTTAAAGGTACAACTGGAGTGACTGTGACAAAGTACATCCATGTGGATGTTACATGTCAAGTGATGTTGAAGAGTGATAAATCTGACAATGAGTCTCATTCCGTTCGTGTTTCTGGTACTGCAGTTGTAGTCAAATACTCAAAGCAAAATGAGTCTAAATTGTTGTATATCGATAATGTTGGTCTTAGCTCTAAGCTTAACTTGGTATTTATGAATCAAAAGTCTCATATAATTTTCCAAGCTAAATAATCACATTAGATAATTCATAAGTTCAGCTTAAGCACTCCAAGACAAGCATAGATAATTATTTTGTTCCTTTTACAGTTTATAAATGTGCCATTTTCTGTTAATCTACCTTGAGTATTTTTTATTGTCTTTTGGTTTATCGGTTTAATATTCTCAATTTGTTAGACATTCGTTAAATATTTTTTATAGTTATAAAATGTTTTGTACTTTAATTTGTTTTTGGCATACAACTTAAATTTTTTGATTATTGCAGGGTCTGTGTGCTAAGTAAAATTTATGAATAATTATTGTTACAGTAATCCGTATGTTGTCTTACTGTATGTATAATTATTTGAACTGATAATTTGATAATTAATCGATGGAGAGAGCACAAATGTGTGTTTGGTTTTTGAAATATATTATTGTCAAAAGTATATTTTAATAATTTTCTTATCCTTCGCACATTGTATTAATTTTTTTTTTTTTTTAAATTTATTTTTTTTAGTACTCAGTAATTAACCATTGAGATAATTTTAATTTTTATAGTAATTTTTACTAGAAAACTATGTATTTATTTAATTAGTATTGTATGACTGAGTTCTATGTTTATTAGCATAAACAATATTATCTATTTATTATTATTCAAATTATTAAAATGTAATCATATTATTTTTCATTGGGACTATTACAAAAGAAATATGTTATACTTTATTTCAGTTTATCATGTTAACTTATAGTGAATTAATGTCTTGTTTAATAAATAAAAAAATTTAAATCATGTGTTTAAAGAATTTTGTGTGTGTTTTACTAGACAAAGATAATTTTACTTGCAATCTCTTTTTTAAATAGCTCATTCTGCTCATTAGTCATTCCTGCCCTTGAATACAGCTCTGCAATATTTCAAGTTGTAATAATATATTTTTATAATATTTGGTGATAAAATGAAATATATTTAGGTAGGTGTGCGGTAGTTTGATTTTATTAATATGATATAAAATGTAAGAATGCATATTAATAACTATGTACGGCTATAGCATTTGTGGATCTTGAAAGTAAGTATATAAATATTTTAAATATCACCCAAAAAATATTTTTGATTCTTGAAATAAGTTTTGTGAAAAAAATGTATATACCAATTAATTGTGCTAAACTAAAATTAAGTTAGTAAATAAAAATAGAAAAATACAATTTATGGGATCATTGGGATTCTTAAAGATTAAAGTATTCAATTTATAAGATGGATTTTTATCTCAATGATGTTGGTGGTGTTATTTCTGTTAAGAGCTTCTATGTTAGGCGGTATAGAGAGATTGCTTTGTAATCTTTTTTAAATTCTTAAAACCATTATATATTTTTAGCCTTGTGTTAAATATTATTATTCAATAATTGGAAGGATTTTCTGGCTGGAATTAATTTTTATAATAGTACCAAATCTCTGTTATCCACCAGTCAATTTATATTCTTAGTTATTGAATATAAAACATTTTGAAGCATATTCCACCTATCCATTAAAAATTAATATACTTGTTTATAGTGGCATAATTTGGAATTGGTTCTTGGGTGGGATTGGGATATAAGTTTATACTATCGTTTTAGTGGGGCTATTTGTTTTTTTGGCTAGTTGAATTTGCTTTATTGCACGCAAAGTTATAATTATATCTTAATCAGTTGATGAAAATATGAAACATGAACTTAAATAGGTATTTTACAGCCTATAGGAATATTGTTATAAAGAAAAATTAGTACAATATTATACATTTTTACAAAAGTATGTAATAGTTATTTATTATTAATAGAAACTATACCTAATTAATAGTTTTAATTTTAAACTATAATATTTAATGTATTAATATCAGTATTTTGAAAATTACTTAAAATGATTGTATATACAAATATGAAATAATTTATAATAGTATAAATTATTAGTACTATATAATAATATATTATTGTGGAACTATTTAGTAATTATCTACTTTAAATTTAAAAATAATCATAGGTACATTTTTTTTAGTCTATTGTGGTCTTATATTTTTGGAGCTCGAAACAATGTAATATTTTTTCCTTTGCTAGCATATCCTGTTTTACAGCCCGGGACAAATTTTTAATTAATTAATTTACCTATTTAACTTTTGAAAATAGTCAAGAGTCAATTGAGTTATTTATAGTTATTAATAGAACATATCAAACGTTTAAATAAACAGTCATAGTTCTTACAATAATTCTAATAAATTTTGAACAATATTGGGAAGTGATTATTTTTTTAAATACTGTTTATTATGATTGGAGTCTGGAAGTCTAACTCTATACATTTATTTAATAATTAAATATATTAATATTATAATAATTAAATTTTAATTGAATTCTTGCCTACACATAACATTTTTATTTATTTCAATTTGCTAGTATGATATAAGTAATCATAATATGAATTATGAAATTTGAACTTTAATACTACTGGCCTTTGAGTAATATGGCGGTGCTTGGCTTGGCGGTATTCATATTCTATTCTGTGTATTAAGCTATTAACTAAAATACTAAAATAGTGCCATTTTTTTCACCTGTGCTTAGATTATTTACATTACTACAACAGCATGATAAATTAATTTATCATGTACAACAGCACCTTACGGCTTACAGTGAATCGCGCGTATCAGTTTCTATTTACAAATCTGTGTCCTTATCATTTTTCAACAACTGCCGAACTCCATTGATATGAATACCTACACAACAATTTAAAATGATACCCAAACGGTCTGTTATTGACTGCTCACTGTTATTTAGTAATTAATATTAAGTAATAAGTTATTTAATATTTTATTTTTATAATTAATAATATAAATAGTATAATATTCTACTTTTCATTTGTTTTTCCATAAATTGTTTGTTCATACTTATTTTGAACAATTTGAACTTCCACCTTTCACCCAACAAACTAACGTGACTTTGATTGCTGTGTTGAGTTTAATTTTGTAAGTATGTGTTGTACTGACGTTAATCGGCGGTAAAGTATTTATAATATTATGCATCTTTATAATTTTATCAATAGACATAATATAAACAATTAATTAAAAATAGAAAAAAATTTAAAAATCGAAGCAATTTGTATGAACATTTTTTGTTATTTATTTATTTGCCTTTAATACTGATTGTCTTAATAATTCATGGTTGATATTGATAAATCTAAAATGGTTTTTTTTTTTAATTTGTTGGTGATGTTTCAACATTGGTATGACTATTGGAGTTTTTTTATTTAAAAATTATTACTTTCACTGATTAAAAAGCAATGAACACATTTCTGTACTAACAATTTCAACTGTGAAATGATAAATTAGACATCCAATATCTACATTTTTGTCAGTTGTTAATGTTTTTCAGTTTTGAGTTAAATATAGTCATTGTTAAATTATTATGATTACCTACTTTCGAATGATGATAGCGGCCACAAAAGGGTTGTTTTTATATTATTTATTCATTAAAAGTCAATCCACCTTTTACATATAATAAATATGGTATATATTTTGGTTTCCCAATACTCACTGAAAACTTAATAATTCAGTAGATTTAGATTTGTTCAATTTTAACCATAAAGTTTTTGTTCAAAATGCTATTAAAGAAATAAGAATAGGTACTCACATTTATATAATATATTCCTGTGTTTTTTTATGTGTACTAAAGTTTTACCTTTGCTTAGTACAACTTATTTTCATGAATAGCGACCACATATTTTTGCAATCAAATACTTTTCTTTATATATTTCAGTGGTTTTATCATTTTCTTAAAATATTTTGAATATTAATATTTAAATGCTGCACCCATAACATGTACAATTATTCATCATTAATGTCCTAATTTACTTCTGCAGTTATTATTTTGATTATATGACTAATGATTACATTATAACATTATACGATTCAGCTAATATTATTTTTTTAAAGAATTTGTTCGATTTTAAAAGAAAATCAAGTGTGAAGTTGAACATTCAAGACAAGAATTATCTGTTATTCTTTAACTAATATTATTGTAAAAAGTTTTTAACTACTAAAAATAATTTAGATTATTTTTAAAATAGTACATTATCTATTAAAAATAGATTAAAAGATTCATCTCATTGTCCTGAAAAAATACTGATTAATAGTATTTATATTGATAAAAGTATTTAAATAACTATTAATTAATACTTTTGAAAGTATCCTAGATAATCATATTTGAAGTTTTAATTAAACTAACTGAATAAAGGCTTACGTACATTGCAATAGTAGTGGTAAAATGTAGCTGGATACAATTTACTGTTAAGGCTCTGCCAAGACAATAAGCCATTATTTTATCGCCCTTGCTGTAGTGTATATATAAGAACCTTTAAGTAAATGATTTGATTAAAAAAGAATATTGTATAGGTATAGGCATATATTTGTGTGTTAAAATATCAAATTTATTTATTTCAAACTTATAACATGTATATTTTGATTGTAAGATAACATTTTTTTAGGTGAAATATGAGCAAAAAAGCAAAAACCACACCTAAAGAAGAATTACCACCAGGATCATTACTAAAAGATATCAACGGTATTGAATGGGAAATTCAAAATATAATAGGCAGTGGAGGATTTGGATATGTTTATTGTGGTTAGTGGAGTGATTAGTTAATTATAATAAACCATAAAAATACTTATTTATAATGTATTTTTTAGGAACAAAATATAAGGCTAGAACAAAAACAGAATATGCAATAAAGACAGTAAGATATTTTTAATAATAACAATTGTAAAACTAATCACATAAAATTTAAACAAAATTATTTAATAAAAATTAATTAATTATTTTATTTTAGTATATTATATAAAAAATCATTGGGTTTATTTTAGCTCATTACATGTAGACATTGAAAAATAATTTTGTTTTTCTTTTATTTTGGTTTTAATTAGTATTTCATATAATAAAATTGTATTGTGTTTATAAAATAATATATTCTTAATTAAGCTTTGATGATAGGAAAATATGGAAAGTGGACCCCTGTTTGTGGAGCGGATGTTTTATCTTAAAAACGTGAAGGAAGAAGGTATTTAAATATAATTGTATGTCTATAATTTGTTTTACCAATTAATGTGGTTATGTTCTAACCAAAATGCGCCATTTATTATTGTAATTACCAAAATTTACACTTCTCAGCTCCATTTAAAGAAAAAACCACATTTTCTTGGTGAACAGAGTATAGATAAATTATATAATTGTGTAAATTAATTATTTTATGTTTAGATGTTAAAAAATGGATAACAATTAAAAAGTTGAAAGAATTACCTCTACCAAGATTCTATGGTTTTGGAAGCACTATTCACAATAACAATAAATATAGATTTATAGTCATTGAAAAGTTTGACAAAGATTTGGAGGCATTTCTTCAAACTGTTTCAGATAGTCTATTACTAGGAGCTGTCATTAACATAGTTCGACAAATTGTAAGTAATACATTTTATTATATTATTATATTTAATATTATAAATTTTAATTTGTTTTATTTATTCTTATTTTTAGATTGATGCCTTAGAGTTTATACATGAATGTGGATATGTTCATTGGGATATCAAATGTCAAAATATATTTATTGGTAAAAAGCCGAAAAATAATCATGTGTATTTAGGAGATTTTGGTATGGTAACTAAATACAAGACTGAAGATGTTAAGCCAGATAAAAAATGTGCCAATAATGGTACACTGAATTATATAGCTCTAGATGGCCATCTTGGAAGTAATTTTTGGTTTTTTTTTTTTTTTTTTTTTTAATTTTCAAATTTCTTACTACATTTATTATGTTTTATAAAAATTGTATTTACTTTGTAGTGCATACGCGACGAGGTGATCTGGAAAGTTTGATGTATAATGGTTTGGAATGGTTAAAAATAAAATTACCATGGAAAAATTTAACATTGCCTAAAACTATTAAATCTAAAAGTGAGATGAAGGATGCAATTTTAGCTGCAGGGCCAAATAAAAAAATTTATGATTTTAATAATGTACCAAATTGTAAGTATTATAAATTCTTTTAATGAAAAAGTAATAAAAATAAAATATTTACTTAATGAAAAATAAAATGTTTGGGATATATTTTTATTAGCAAGCATTAAACTATATCTAGGGCATGGTGTGGCATAGTATTTGGCCATAGTCGCTGAGTAGTGCTGGAGTTAAGCACTGTCTGATTTGGTTAGGTAATATATTTAAAGCCACACACCTCATACAAAAATACATATTCTTCAAATCTACCATTATTACAGCTAATGATTATAATTTTCAAAGTTTAATATGAAATAAAAATAAATCCATATTAATTGGTTATATTTTAATACTAGAGTAACTTAAGTTAATATAATAAACAATATTGGTTTAATGTTCATGGGTAATAAAGGTAACAAGAGTTTAATATAAATAAATTATTAATACTTGAAATAACGTAACAATATTGTATTTTATAATGTATTATATTATTTTATTCAAGAGTAACTAAAGAGATTCTTGTAGTGAATTTGAATGTAATGTTCACCAAAAATAAAAATAATAATTAAAAAATATATTTTTTCATTTTTAAAGACATTTTATTGTTTCTATGATTGTCATATAGACTAGGTATATTCAAAAGCATATTAATTTTTTTTTTTTTTTTTTATGAAAGAATCTAGATTTTTTTAATAATACAAATTTTATATTTTTGTTTCTAGAATATGGTGCTAGGTATATAGGAATAATAGGTATTTGGCCTGGTCCCGGTACATAAATATGACAAATCCAATAATTTCAGTAAACTACATGTATGACGCATGTTTAAAAGTTTAATATAACCAAATTATTGGAAATGCTTGGAATAAAATAATTGTCCGATTTAATCAGCGATAATGTACCTATTATTTGAAAATTAAATAATGTTTTTGTTCACATATTTATGTACTTGATTGGAGTTATATTGTTACATAGGCATAAAAATATGCTTATATATAGCACTTTAAATTAACTTAGCAAAATAGCTTTAGAGAATATATAAATATATAAATTAAAATTTCTTATATGATATTAAGAAACTTTAAAATAAATTTGTATGTTACTTTTGATGGTTTATGATTTACCAAAATAAATATGCATTTGCTAGAACTTGTGAGCCCTGATTATAAAGTATGGGTCATTTTAATTTAAGCAACATTTTTATTTTGATACACTTCACTGGTATTATATAAAATATGTTGTATTGTTACGTGTTAAAATGTCCAATGTACATTTTCAAAACAAAAGGTGATGGTAATGAGTTTATTATGAGCTGATTATGTTATTCTAAAGCATATTTTTCAAAAAATATATATTCCATTATTATTATTGTATTCAGAATCTCAAATAATTTTCTAATGTTATTAATTAATTTGTGTCAAAAATATTTTAAATTATAAATTAATAGCTGGTTTATATTATTTTGGTAAAATTATAGTAAAAATGATTTTTATTATTTTAAATTTTCTTAAATTATTTACAGGTTATTTTGAAACCATGAATTTGATATATAATCTGGAACCTGCTGAAAAGCCAGATTATGCTTTATTGAAGAAACTGTTAAAGCAGTATAAAACAGAGAAGTTGAGTTCAAAATAACAACTAAAAGAATTTACTGTAATTTTTGTAAATAAATAAATAATGAAATGTGGTAAAGTAAATAGTATGTTATGTACAGTATTTATTTATTTATAATTTATTATACAATTAATTGCATCAAAAAAGAAATCTTATATATTTTTCTTTAGAATAAACATTTTTTTTTTAATAGACAGTCCATAATATTTTTATCCATAATTATTAATTATTCAATAATATTATTTTAAGTTTTTATATGCACTGAAATAAGATTGTTAAATGCATTGTATTATATATTATTTTGTATTTCAAAATTTAGTATACCTTAATTAAAATATAATTATCAAATTTGAAAATGTTATTTACAATTTTGTTTGTAATTTGTTAGTACACAAAGAAAATTAACTGCTTGTATATATTAATGATGTCTCGAGACAATATTATTTTTGAATTAATAGTTTTGAAAAGTGGACCATAATATTCTATTAGTTATTGTTTACATATTTTGTATTCACTCATTTTTTTAGGTTCTGAACGAAGTAATGTATGTGTTTTTTTGTGTCCGTGTACATTATAATTTGACAAAATAATGCTCCTATATAAAACTTTGGGGGCAGTTTCTGGTATGTCAAATTAAATATCTGTGGTGCATTATAGAAGTTAAAAGTAAAAAGTTTCCAGCAATTTTCAAAAAAATGAATTTTAGATTCTGAACGAAGTGATGAATGTATTGATTTTACAATGATGTGTGTTTTTTTTTTGTGTCTGTGTACAGCATAACTAGTCGAAATAATGCTCCAATTTCAAACTTTGGGGGTGGTTTCCGATGTAAAAGTGAATATCCTTGGTGCATTATAAAGGTCAAAAGTTAACATTCGATCAAAAAAATCGAGAAAAACAAAAAAAAAATGACGGAAAAACGGGAATTTTTACACAAAATTAGTTTTCGACCAAATCGATTTTTTTTTATGGTTGTAATTCAAAAACTAAGCATTGTAAATATTTGAAATTTTCACCAAATGTTAATGTCAGTGTTATCTATATGCAGTTAAATTTTCAAAAATTTTTGACTTTTTTTGAGTTTTTTATAGACCAATGAAATTTTCGATTTTTTTAAGAAATTTTTTTTGAAGTGTCGATAAAAAAATTTTGGATGACCAAAAAGTTTTGAAAATTTTATACAAGGTTCCTTATGAAATGTGTTTATTGTACCAAAAAAAAATTAAAAATCGTTTGTCACAATTTTTTTTTATAAGCGTTTATAGTTCAAATTTTTACGAAATCTGTCGAAAACGCGAAAATTTGCAAGTAATTTTGAAG
>VUJU01003772.1:0-23341 GCA_009835225.1 Aphis craccivora | reverse complement strand
TATATATATATATAAAACATACTCACACGAGTTTGTTGTCTTTCTGGTGATCCAAGTGGCGTGTGTGTATGTGTGTGTGTGTGAGAGAGAGTAGAGTTGGCTGTGGCGGAATGACTAATTGCGCTGCTGCGCGTGGACCAGTGTCACGTCTATAAATAGTATAATATATTGCGAGTGTCGTCGGTCGTCGGTTCGCGATGAACAGTTATTCAACGTCGTCAAATCTGACGTGTACCTACCCACGGGCGTCGTGGAATAATAATTATTGCGTTCTCGTTCGACGAATCAATTTTGAAACCATCGAACTGTAATTATACGATCACGTCTATGCCAATGCGCTAAATCGTTTCGGTTTATAATCATTACATATTATTATAGCAATATTATAGGATAAGGGATTCCGCGATGTTCCTGTACGACCGTAGTAGTATATAACTACACGTGGTCCACATTATGTGATTTTCGGTTTTTGTCATTATATTTTTAAGCCCTACGGCGGAATTGCAAAAGCGACCGATGATTCGCGTACAATAAATAGTATAATATGGCATTGTCATTCAGTACGATTGGTTTTGTGTATCTACCTCGATAGCACCATACCGTGATGCTTTCATTTATCACGCTATTGCTTTGTGTTCGCGTATCGTAATAGCTAACAAGTGGTCGAGCCGAGTAAAATGTACTCGAGTAATTAACGAGCATGTTAAATATTTCTAACGGATTCTGTCAAAAAGGGCGTTTAATTACATATACATTTTAATGAAACCGTTATAGCCTTTAGCGAATCGATTTTAGGTACACGTTATATTATTATATCGAAGGAAATTAATTATAAATGACAAATTAATATTGACAAGTGGCAATTTTCAGTGTTCAGAAAATTATAATGGACGTCGTCACGTCGACTTAAATGATTATATTAATCTGTTTCAAATAATTTCGACTTTTGAGAATTTAATTAAATTTAATAATTGTGACATCAATTTCGTCTAACTTTCTAAACTTGATAACTTGATGTATTGAATCACCAAGTTGTCGAGTGCGCGCGCTTATGAAATGTTTCAAATTATAGTTCAAATCTAAAATTATGTTATGCTAAAGAGAAAATGTTATTATATAATTATTACAAAAATATACTTACGTTTTTTTTTTAGTCAAATACTTCATAGTTTATATAGTTACTTTAAATATAACAGTTATGTACCTAACTAATAAATTATTAATTTTTAAATAGTAATCTATATTTATTTTATACGTAGGTTCATATTCATTAATTAATATTTCACCATTATTGTAGTTCAAAGTATATGTTTTTTTAAAAAAATTTTTCATATAACCGTGTCTTAATTGAATTGTATTACTAGCCATTTATTAGTGTTCACAAGTGACTTGACCTTTTTATTATTCTTTTAATCATTAACAATTTTAAAAACAATGTAAATATTGGTATATTGTTTAATAATTATCGTTAAAAAGTTTTTTGCGTCCCATGGAAAAAAATCAAATTATGAAACTTAAGCTAAATGTTTAATGTAAATACAGAAGGTAATCAAAGTACCTAATACAGTTATTAGTTGGAAATAGTTCATTGAAAATGGTATGTTTAGTTCGAAATATTCGCGTTTGACACTTTATAATCATGTATAATACAATAAACGCGTTTGTAAATCTTGTCAAATGCAAAAAGCTTAAATATTTACAAGAGAATCTTAAAAGCATCAATTAAATATTTCAAGGTCTAATAGAGACCCTATTTTATCAATGTGACATTATTAAATTTGTTTAGTACGAATAAGACATTTATTAGTTCTTATTGGCATTAGATCAGAATGGTCGAATTGTGCTTTTTACCTGAAATAAATAATCAAATTGCCCTTGGGTTAAAAAAGATAATAATGTAGACCATTTAGACACTGGACTCGGGTAAATAGCAGGTAATTGTCAAATTGTATTAACCAAAAAAGGGTTTTAAAAAAAGTATTTGAAAAATAAACTTATAAACAATAACAATGTTACGGATCTTGTTTACGAACATTATACGGCTTATTTTATAGCATTAAATTGGTTCGTGAATGCCATTTATATTTTGTATAATGCCGTTAATTTTTCGATGTGAGTAAATATGTATAACCACGAAGAACCATATAATTTACTTTGAAAAATGGTTTAAAACTCAGCAAAGAGAAAATCGACAGATTAAAGTATTCATAGACTATTAAAATTTATTAGAAATTATCAAAGCTTCTGTAGAATTAAAACAATTAATAAATAGTGACATAAATCGAATTTGTAAACATATTACAGGTATATACTAAAAAAAAACTATTCAATTTTACCAAAATCTTTTAATGACACACATGACACTATTATCTAAATATTTAATTGTATTTATTGATGTTTTAACACAATAAGAAATAGATACTTATATTCTTATACAGAATAATGACACAAGAACTTCAATTATACGGTAACAGAAAAAGATTAACGAAATTCAAATATAAATTAACTTATATGCTAAAAAAATAATTTCTAGATTATAGTTTTTAAATCCAGTTTATTGTAATTACTATATAATATATAAAAATTGAAAGTTTATAACGCATAAATAACAAATTGTAAATAAATATAATTAGGTATATATATAAAAATCATTTTTAACCAAGCCAATAATTAAAACTATTAAAATTGAATCCCTTTAAATCCATTATATTTTTATCAAAATACCTTTTATGATTCCGAGTGCAGGTCCACCGTTATCTCATTTTTAACCGATTGCAGTCGGACTAAAGTAAATGCAATTTGACAATACCCGATAAGAGTAATACTTGTTTATCTAATGCTTAAAGGGTATTTTCACACTGAAATTTAAGTTACATTAAATCATATTATGATGTATCTATTAAACAATATTATGTGTAATTCGTAATAAATCATTTTATAATTGATGTAACAAAAAAAAACTCAACTCTTCAAAAATATTAGCGAAGTTGTCGTACACATTTAACTTTGTTTCGTATTATTACTTTGTTATTTTTTAAGTATTATGTACAGAAATAAATAGGTAAATATTTTTAAAAGGTTGAAATGTAATGAATGTAATGAATTTTACTGCGTATCACTAGTATATACTCGAATACAGGTTGGGTAAGGGTTTCTGCTAGTATTTTATAATCTAATAGCGTTTAAGTGACAAAACGTAGTATTATCGTCTAATAATATTATGTTCTAGAATCATAAATCATGGGAGGAAATCAAGATTAGCGTTTACGTTAGTAATAATATTGAGAAGTATCTGTGAAACGCTGAAGTGACGGTGGTTATTTTTAATTTGAGTGGTGAATTGATGGTGTCTGAGAATGAAACAACAAGTGTCAGTGTTTCGAAGAACTTGCTTATCCGAAATGAATTTTCCTCCACGACTTCCCAATAATACGTAAGCACTATAAAGGATTTTATAGTACAACACATACTACATGGTGTAATATTTTGTTGTGTATTATAGGTACCTATATGAAAACTGTTTTAGTAACGTTGTTGTTTGAAAGTTTCTCCCGGGGCCATAAAAATCGACTACACTGCTAGCAATAATATCTATAACGGTTTAACAGGTTGATTCTGTACAACGTCATAAAAATATGAAAATTATGTTTTTCAGCTACTCGACAATATTTCATTGAGCGATATCGTGTTTATTGTATTGTATAGTTGGTGTATTGGCTGAAGCCGATAGAAAAACGGATGAGAGGATGGAGCAGATACATAATATAGGGTACATTTGTGAGTCATACGAACATAAATAAGAATAATTTATTAAATGCTTGGGATTTTAGACTCTGTAGGTATAGCAAAGATGGCGATCAAAATTTTTTATTATTAATTTTTTATGTACATATTATATTATTTATTGGTCTCCCACCGACTTCTTCACCGGGAGAACATCGGCTTGGGCTGATCTAGTAATTTCGTCCAATCTCTTCCTTTTATTCAACCGTTCACGGAGAATAACTTGGATACATAACAGATATTTTTACGTTTAGTTTAGTATTTATTTTTCCATTAACGTGTATTGTAGCCACATCAGTTAAAGTCTTTCCCGTTCATAGGAACGAATAACGATGGGCGTTTGCAGGTCCTTTGATGTGTAATTATGTATGTACCGTAGTAAACTAACCTAACCTGAGAAAATTATCTTAAAAATAGCGTTTACTTTGTATGTGTGTATGTGTGTGTGGGAGGGGAATGAAAAACCGTATATCCTTAGACTTTGGTAGTCATCTCTGTATATTTACAATAATAAATTGCTATAGTGTACAATGATCTGCGAGTATTTCGATTATCGTAAACAAAAGCGTGAACTCGGCAGTGAAAGCGTGAAACGCTTTCCCCTGACGAATTTAAAGATCCATTATTGGCATTTTTGGCAGAGTCACAGAATGGGATGGATTTATAAAACGTGTGTCGTCGTCGTCGTTGTAGACTCGTGGCAATAAGAACTGTGGAACGCTGATTAAATATCGTAAGAGTCTTCCCACGTGCTGAACATTTTTTTTTCGTTGGCTCAGATTAAGACGTCTGCTTAAATTATCACGTTTTGTACCATACATATTATTATGCTTATTTCTATTATAGTCGGGCAACGTAGACAGACTAGAGTATTTAGTATATTAAAAAGAGATTTTATTCGATGTTTTTTTTTTAAATATGTACCCCACCGCAAATATCGAATACAGTTGGAATATTGTTTTAATATCATAAACGTAATGATGACAGTTATTTTAACGATTTTATATGACATATTATAATATGAAAATAATATAAAAATTAAAGAGGTTCATTGAAAAAAAAATACAGTCTTAATAAGTCTCCCATTGTACTGTATTACTTAAAAATATCTTCGTTAAAATTTTCTGACATCACTGTGGAACATGGATTAAATTCTTAAGACTCTTGGGTATATTTAAATATACTATTATAATAAACATAAAATTAAAGAGTTGCTTAAGTAAACCGACAAATCATAGCAAAGTCAATAATATTTCTTGGAAATAATTACGGCACGACGCTAAAATTAATTAAATTCGTTTAAACTAAACCGGCAGTTACCTATAGGTTCATAAGAGTATAAGACCGACTCTTTACATTTCGGTACCTATAATTTTTGTTTAAAGTCAAAATATTTTTGTAATCTTAAACCTCGTAAATATTATTTTTGGTAGCACTTATTTAGGAATATCGTTTAATTGAATTCACTCAAAACTATTACTAAATAAAATTATTTATTGTGACTTTTTAAATAATAATAATAATAATATTATTATTATATTTTAGACTGACAACATATTATATTATATACTATATACTTAGTATATATATATATATATATATATATATATATATGTATATATATAAAATTCAAATGATAAGTATATCGCCTGTCTCAACATTATATCTATAATATTTATCGTTGTTTATACGATTACCTAATTATTGTTTAGAAAAATAAATTATTATAAAAACCACTTTTATTTAATTTAACTATTTTAATTTAATTTTTTTTAATGTAATGATATTATAGTGAGCACTTTTCATTTTTCTTTTGTAGAACAAATAATTTATTTTAGTAAGTAAACAAATGTTTATTTTTTTTTTGAATACATTGTAATAAAATAAGTGTTAAGGACAACCATTTAACTTTGGTTAATGGTTTCAGAAGATAAAATTATATTTTTTTTAATTTTTTTTTTTTTATTATTTGATATCTGATTTAAAATGATTAAAATGTTAATTCTTAATTACGTCAGTTAAATATAATTGAAAGATATTATCTTTTGAAAGTATTTTATTATAAAGGTAGTTTGATTATTTTTTTTGAATATTTAAATTCAAATGAAAAATATTACATAGTCATGTTTATATAATTCATCAAAAAAATGGTAATAAATTGTATAACTTACTTATATTAATTATTGAATATAATGATACCGATATTAATATTGAAATATTTATCATTATGCATTTTGAAATAGTTTGGTTTGTATCATAAGTAAATAACTAAAAATAATTATAAAATACGTACAGAGATATTGTGGCTAAGAGTTGAACACGCATTTCACTTCGATTACATTGGTTTAGTAATTTTGCTGTGATATTATAGAATCCGTAACTTCAAAAGCAATGATAAATTGTTGAACTTAATAAAAGAATCTGTGCGAAGCTTGAAGAAGGCGTTGTCGATTACGCTTTTCGATTTCTTGAAAACTTGTCGATAGTTTATTTTTTTAAGTTTTCTCGACTCATAGAAAATAATAAAATTTAAAATAATCGAGTACTATAAAAAAAGAATAACTCATTAGAAACTGTTAAATTTTAAGGCAACACAAATAAAGTTAAATTGTATATGCTATACAGATGTTTCAATCATCAACATGAAATACTGTTAAATAATATTTTAGTAACGGTTTCAAAATAACTGATAGATGTACCGTATTTTTTATTTTTTATATTTTAATATTAGTTTTTTAAACAATATTAAATAAATCGACAGTAACAATTTTATCGGATATATTAAACAATATACCGTTTATAAAGTTTAAGTACTTAGACAATTTTTATTTTTTTTTACTGCATGTTGTCAGAGGTATAGTTATACAACCAGTATTATAATAATTGGATTAATTTGAATTTTTATTTTTTACAGTTAAAACTTACGAGCAGCATTTTAAACATTAATTTTTAATTGAGATAAGGAGAAACTAAAAATAATGTTTAATTGTATGGTAGTGAATAATACATCAATGATAAAAATGTATTTAAATGTGTGTTCTATTTAGATCCAACTAGTAAGTTCTAAATTAATCGGTACTAAAAATAATGATGCATACATATAAAAATAGAAGTATGAAAAAAGCGATCACATCACAGCTATATGTTAACTATATTACTCAGACTTATGATTATGTTGCTGATTAGAGTGAGTGTCGAAAAGGGTGGTGTCGAAATGATAATAATATTATTGAGCATTATCTCATAGAATAATGATTTTGAACTAATTTTCTGTACAAATGTTTGGTAAAAACACCATTTAATAAATCAGGTAATTAAAAATAGTCTCTTATTAAAACGATTCTTTTATCTCATTTCTTATACTATGTCTGGTTTAATTTGGCATTAGTATTCGTAGTATATCTACAAGGATAAACGTTAAAATATGGTTCAAATAATAAATAGATAATTAATATCAATAAATAATATTAATATAAAAAGTTTTATCACAGTAGTTATGAAAAAATTGTATAATATGAATTAATATATTTATTAATGTCTGTTTTAAATAATATGATTGTATTTTTGTATTATAATCGAGCGTTAATTTAAGTCATTTATAGTCTTCATAAGTAGGTACCTAGTTAATTATTACAAGAACAGAAATAGCGTGTTGAATTTAACAATGTCTATTTGTAAAAATTCTGACAAGTAACTCCTTCAACTCGACATTGCATTTAACAAGAAGTTTGGTGTAAGCTTGTGAATGCGTTATTTGATGTATATAATATAATAGGCGTTTGTGTGATTTAATTTATACAGTCTGGATCCAATTTCAAATGTTAAAAAAATAAATTAAAAATGTATATAGGTACCTGCAATATAATATTTGATACTAAGTTTAATTTAACGTTTTTGCAGTGCATTTCTTAGCTACTGGTTTTTTTTTTTCACCGAAACAATTTCAATTGTGTAAGTAATATATTTCATACAGTTAATAAGTGGAAAATGATACATAAAAAAAAAAGTTTTTCTACATTTTTTTATATTTGTGTTTTAACTTCAAATTCACTTAATAAACATTGATTAAAATTCCAATTGTGCTTATTATATTATAAACTAAAAAGTAGGTACATAATACTTTTAGTTTTATAGGTACTGTTCTTACAATTGTTGTTTATTGATATTATAATAATTTAATAAATAATTTGAACTAAGTTCAAATTGTTATTAAATTATTATAATATTTTTTAGTTTATATATGAAATAGATAGAGTTAATGAATTTATAAGTTTTTAAATATTTAAATATATTTATGATATAGTATAAATGTTTAATAATTATTTTTTAATAGAACGTTTGTAATTGATTAACTATTCTAGACAATTCACTTCATCATAAAAAAAATTATAAAATAATAAAAATGTCTATAAGCTACATATGTAACTTTTCAATTTGCAATAATCTATAAATGAACTATCAAATAATTTTCATTTGAAAACTTTTAGAGCAATTTTTGAAAAAATCTATTACTACTTATTTGAAGTTTTAAAATCCATCATTAGATTAAATACGATGTTTGTAAAGGGATTAGAAAATAATTCTGACGTATTTTGTGGTATACTCGCTTTGCATGATGTTTTATTAAGCTTGTTATAAAGGTATTTTTGAGTTTTTGCCAAGCCAAAAGCTTCTGTTTAAATCCAATTCATTACATTTGCCATTTTCTGGAAATCGTTTGGCTTTGGCTGTCAAAATTTATTTTTAAAATGTATTCAATATAACATTTACGTGCTAAATTTGATTAAATTGATGTATTTTTTGAGGTGTCGATTGCAACGAATTTTCTAATATTTTTAAAATAAAATGAAATTATTGTATATAAAGTATAATTAATAAATATAGAAAAAAATATTTAGTTTTTGGTCTAAGGGGAGTTAGGTCATAGAAATACTAATTCGATATACATTTTACATTTAAAACTATTATTCAAAGTACTATTGCAAGGCCTTTTTTTATTGTTATGTCATTATTTTTATTATTTAAAATATATATATTTAGCGTATTGTTCAGAATGTAACAGATGGCCTACAATGGACTTTTTTTTTAAATACAAATTTACTGAATTTAACTATTTATTTATTATTCATTATTACACTCTTTCGTGGAATAATTGTGGAATTATTTTGAATTCAAAATAAAGGTAAAGGTACCTAGTTTTAATGTTTTTTACAATTTTTTTTTTTTTTAATTGCATCTAATTTTTTTAATAGTTATAATTTTTTTCGTAATTGTATTATAAAGGTATTACAACGGTTATATTCTAGAAAAAGTTATTTTTTTCAAATATCATTTACTGTTAAATACATTTTTAATTATGAAATGATCACCATGATTTCTATGCATTGTCGATTGTTCCGAATTTCCGATTATATCTCTTCTTATTTCATTAAATTGAACTAATACAATCAATTTGTGAATTAACAAATAGTTGTATCAATTTTTAAATTATAGCTTCTTTTAACAATTTATTTGTAACAACTTATTGTGTCTGTGTAGTTATTAGTCACCGATTAGGTACATTATTTAATTATTTACGTTAATATATTTTTGTAACTTTTAATAATATTAAAAAGCTAAAAAAATCATCTAGATGATTTCAAGAAGAAGTCAAATCGAATTATGATTTATGTTTAAAACTCTTATTGCATTACTAAATCGATAAATATTACGTTGAAATAGTATTATAATATTGATAAACTGAACTATTTGATTAAGTATGTAAAAGAAAAACAAAGTCAACAATCGTTGAATTATTATATGCAGTCATATTAATAAATGATTTTAATAATTGCTAAAATTTATCATAATAACAGTAATTACTTATTATTATTAAATTAAATATATAGGTCGTATACTTACATAACATTTTCTTAATAATTAATATTAAAAACAATAATATTTTGTTTTAAATTTTAATACTTATGTGATTTTTTTACTGCATCCTATAAATTATTATTTTGAACTTAAGCCAATTATCATAAAAATAGACTGATATACTAATAAGCTATATTCATAATGAAAAATAACTTAGTCTATTAAAGTAAAAAATATTTTTTTAATTTTATTTACTCATTATTTTAGTAAGTTTGTATATAAAATATTTCACGATATTAGGAAGTATTCGGAAAACCATTAAGTATATACTATATAGGTATTGCTGGAGTCGGGTCAACTACGAGTTGTCTGTTTTATATTTGAAAGAAATTATAAAGTATTTCGTACGATAAATAATTCTGATCTGTAGAACTGGCTAATGAATGTTTTTGTTTTAGTGTGTCTGATAAAATGTTGGTTTAGATTTTGAATATTAAAATCCTTATTGTTCACTCTGCATCAGAAGAATAATAATATCCACAATTTTGACAAAAACGATTAAGGGTACCTACAAAGTAATTTTATTCAATTTTTACGACTGTCACTATAGACGCACTTATACAACAGTATCTATACTGGGTCTCATAAAACACTGGCACATAAAACTATAAGCATTATTATTATTATGATCCGCTGTGCCGTACACGTAGTTTTAGTACATCGATATTATACAGACGAGTATATAGTGTTCCAGAAAGGTTATCAGTTCAAAATGACCTAGGGATGTATAATAAAAAAAATCATAACGAAAATTGACATTATTTCCATTTTTATAATAATATGTTTCTATCAGCTCGCAGAGTACCGGAGTGGTCGTTACTTAAACTTGTGCATGCATACAGAAAGATAATATTCTTAACGATATTGAATCGGGGCGGTACGTTTCCGTTTCTGAGGTCAGCGAATGGCAGACAATCTGAAAATGTGGGAAATCTTCTGCACAATCGTCACCAGAGTTACTGGTGACTTATAGCACTAAAAAAAAAAAAAAAAAATTAATATTAAGAGTACGCACCACTTATATTACGTTCCATAAAAAAATTGATTACTATTATAGTAATTCATATTCTGGAGATGGTCAAACATCGTATAAAATATGCACGCTGAAAATATCCTTACACACGAGAATTAAAATATTTACATATTTAATACTCGTGGAGCACATAACGTCCGCACGCGCACATATCGCGTATTATTATAATCTACTACCAATAATCGTATTTAAATGTGTAAAAATATAGTTACGTACTGACGACGCGTGTTGTAGGTTACCAAACAGGTAAACGTGAAACGTGAGTTATATTATATTTGCATTACACGATACGGGCGGTACCTCTACACGGATGTATAGAGTCATACGCGACACGATTTTAACGACTTTTCATAATTCAAACACGTACGGCGTATCTCGTTTTCGGGAAAACTTGGAGAATCTAAATCTAAAACGTCACTGAAGTATTAAATGACCCTTTATACTGTTTAACTCCCGAGGTTGAAGTTTGAGTTTTACGTCCGACGTGAAAGCTTTTAACATTAATAAACCGTACGTATACGCGGGACTCGAAGGCAGCACCGATGCAGCAGCAGTGCCGTTTAATCGACCGCGGTACCCACGACCCACCTAAAGAAAGTTAGGAAAACCGGAGAACCTGCAGCTGTCACACACGTCGCTGCAGTGGAGATAAATAGAAGAAATGCGATGTATAAACGTTCGAAACTAAATAAACACGACCGGCGGCACTTTACACTGCAGTAGTGCTGCAGCACTGAACTATTATAATACATGACTGCTTCTTATTGGCGTAGTTTAATAGAATAATTATATTGTTTCAATAAAATTATCGACATATCTATTTATATAATATTATGGTGTAAGTATTTCATATTATATTAAGTACATAAATTGAATTATCTCATATTACCATTTTACTTAAATACTGAAAAATTTAAATTTCAAAAAAAAAAAAAATACACGTTTACAACTACTTTTTTTTTTTAACAGTTGTGTAACTAATCAAACGGGCGTTTAAAATGGTAGGTGATAGTGTACACTGTACAGTGTTGTACTGTTATATCATGATGCCCAATGAACACTAGCTAATATAATAGGTAATATAGATTATACTCTTATATATAGTTTATGATATTGTACTTTGAATTCTTTTCAACAGATGTCTGAAGCTGATGATTTATTATAGTACCACAGCTTTGTGTACATATAAAATAATAATATAAAAAAAAAAAAATTAAACCCATTTTTTTTGTATATTTATAGTGTTGTTTTATTATTTATAGTATAGAAAATAATGTATAAGTACTAAGTAGGTATAAAGTATGTAAATTAGTCGCTAAAATCATTTTTTTTTTTTTTTTTTTATAAATAAGTTGATAACATTTTATTTTTATTTAAGGCGTTTATGATTTATAAATTATCATGACTTTTAACGCAGAATATTTCTTAAATCCATCTCAAATATTAGCTTGGTCTTTAAAAAATACTTTTGGCTAGCTTAAAAAATAATTAAGTGTTTATATACATTATAAATAACGTTATAGACAATTAATTATAAACTATATGATATACATGTATTCTGTTAGTGTATAGGTGTAGTGAATTATATTATCTATGCCATAATTATGTTTTATGGTTTACTACCTACTATACATTTTTTGTGCGAAGTTAGGGGTAATTTACACAATAAAAGTCAATCGACGGAAATTATTAAAAATAGATAAATGGAAATTTGTGTACGGAAAATAATGTTTATCATAGTATTTTATTGAGAAAAATGAAGGGCAAATTTAGTTAGAAATTAATAAATTATTGAAACATAGTTGTATAAAAGTTGTTTAGTGTTCTACAGTTAATATATTTTTAGTTGTACATTAAGCAGTAGAAGGTGCATACTGAGCGATTTTTAATTCTACCAAATTAATTAAACAAAACGCTCGAAAAGAGTTTTACAGCGTTTAATAGTTGACTCTAATTAATAAATTACCATGATATATATATATAAAAAAAAATGTTCAACGTTGGCAAACTGTAGTTAGAACAAACACGTTTTTTTGACAAAGACATTGAAGTGACGAAAATATGACATGGTGATTGGTGAGGCGGTCTGATAGATGATTATAAACATGGTGGTGGGTGTCTTACATCACTTGTCAACAAAGAGCTTTGTAATGTGTGTCGGCTTCAAAATGAATATAGGTTAAGTTCTGTCGATATCGATTAACCATTTGATTTTTTTACATTTTTTTACATTATTTTATTTTATTCTATTATTATTTATTACTAATATTACCTATATTAATTACTATATTATTTCCATATTATATGTATATATGTATTATATAATATATAAATACTGAGTAAGTACTTATTAGTCTATCGAACAACACTCATTATTTCAAAATCAATTAATGTTTTTGAAAATATTTTTGTTTTATATAATTTACAGTCAAAATAAAATAATATTCTTCTTAAAAAAAAATAATAATTTTTATCGTAATTATTAGATGCTTATTTTATTGCTTTATTGAATGATAACAAACATTTTTAATTTCATATTTAGAAACAGAATATTTTTCTAAGTCATTTAATAATTAAAAATTGCAAGTCAAATAAGTTGTATAATATAAGTTATAAGTATTTAAAATTTAGGTACCTAAGTGGAGTAGTAGACCATCATTTTGAGGGGGATTCTCGTACCTTTCAATTCATTCACTCCACTCAACTAAACATTAAATACTCCCAACTCATTAACTACTCTTCCGTATTACGATTTTTATGTATCGAAATAAACACCTCAAAAAAGATTCTGCTTCAGAATATAAAATTAAAAATATATTTTATCGTTCAAAAAAGTAAAAAGAATTTAAAATATTGTTTTTTTTTTTTTTTAAATGAAAGTTATTTATTTCGACTGGAAATTATATAAGAAAAATATTTTCAAAACATAAATATATATTGAAATATTAAGTGTTGTTCGATAAAAGAATATCGTAGTATATATATATATATATATGAGTTGTACATATTAAATATTTTTTTACAAAGATTATTATGGATGGTAGGAGGTTATTGAGAAAGAGCCTAATAATGGTTTCATCAACTACAGTTTAAGAGAGAGATCAAATTTTATGGGAAAGAATGGATTTCTTTATGGTGGAACAGCAGACCATACATAAAATAAAATATTTTTGTTGATATTAAAGATGATGTAATATCAGATTATAACTAAAAAAAGATTATTAAAATTTGTTTTGTGTTCAGGATGTTAAGAATTATATTTTATAGAAGAATATTATAAATTTAAAAAATATTATAAGTACGTTATTATGTTACATATAATGTATAATAAATTAATTTTGTGTATACCAAAGTGTTTATACAAAGTCTATAAAATACAATATTATCTCAAAAGTAAATTCAACATGTAAAAATTCAATTTTTAACTGATATTTAATTGGCTTATAATAATAATTAAAACAACGTACTTATTAATTCTAATTATTAAATAATGTATATATTTTATAATTGTGATTTAATAATAACAGAAATCATATTATCTGTATTATCCGAGAGATGATACGAAAATATGGTACTTGGTAGATAATTAAAAATAGGCTTAAACTTTTTTTATTAACATAAAAATAAGTTTATGTCATAATAGTATTTAAAAATACAAAGAAAGTTTACAGGAAACCTTGGAAAGTTTGAGAATGAATGGAAAGGTTTTTGATGTCTTTTAAATATTTAATATACATATTTGAACTCAATTATGAATTGAGTTCAATAAATGTTTTGTTGTTATTATGAATATACAACTTTTTTAATTAGCAAAAAAAAGGGTTTAAACAGAAAATCTCTTTCAACGATGTCAGTTGATCTTAGGAGCTTAAACTTATGGATAGTTTTATAGTATTTTCAAAATGATATGATGTTTTTAGTGGAATAAACTAAATGGAATTAGTCAAAATATATTTTATTACACAATTACTTATTTTAAAATTATCTTTTTAACAGTTACCTAAATAGTTGCATATATCATTATTCATTATTACAGTAATTTAAATTAAAATGGTTACCTTAATTATAAAATGCGTCATATGCATTTCACATACAAGCATATTAAAAGAAGTCATGGTTTTATTAATTATAAACTAGAAAATTTAAAAAAAATTTAACTATATACTATTTTGTTGTTTTATGTACATCACTTACAACAAGTATAAGTAAGTGCTAGTTTTTTCATTATTCAGAGTTTATTCATTTATACGGTTTGAAGATCAGTTGTCAAGACCAGAGTGGTTTCCACGAAGTAGTATAAGTTTTATACTAAATTGCATTGATTAAAAAGATATATTGGTGAAGGCTTGATTGCATGTTGAGCAGATGGGTAAATCATTGCAATAACAATTATGTTACATTTGAATTTAAGTACAAACCATTGTATATTATATACGCAAAATTATTTTAATCGGATACTGTGTATCAGCTTCTATTCTAAGGATATTAAAAATGTATTTATATTGATTATGCATTTTAAATTAGTTATGACAAATACGGTATGATTAACTGATTTTTGACAAATCTTTGTATAATATACTAAGGGGTGAATAACAGGAAAAAATCAGTTATGACTTATGACTGTCTATTTTTGTCTATTCTCGTGACCCACACTGTATATTTTACATAATAACAATTAAATATATATATATATATATTTTTTATAAAGGTATTAATTAATATATATAAAATCTTCGATGTCACGTCTGTGAACTTAATTTTTTTCTAATTATTATAATTATTATTGTTTATTTATTTAATAGAAAATTCAACCATTATAAACTATTGGAATTTGGAATTCGCATGATTGTAATTTAAACGAAATATCCATTAAAATTATTAACACCATGAATAAAATTGTAAAAATTTTGTTTTTTAGAATATATTTATATTAAATTCATAAATCAATATCAACATTTATAACATAAGGGTGGTTTTAAGTAAATATAATAAAATAAAATGTATGCTGTATTAAAGTGCACCTATTGTTGCGAATTGAAATGTGTGAATGTGTAATATATTATTATGTTTTATTGTATCTATAATATTATATTGTATTTATACTATAAATTAATGTGGAATGATGGAATTAATAATGATATTGCATTAACAAGAATTGCTTGAGAGCGAATCTGATTTATTATTTTCTTTAAATTTGTGTGTAAATATAAAATAAATATCGGTAGTTAAGTATTTTACATTGTTTTATTTATATGTTATGACTTTGGGTGTTTGAATGTCTGTATGGGTAAGAGTATAGGACATACTTACGTTGAATATGAATGTTATATAATTAATATACAAATATTGTTTATATACTAGTACCATAGTACTATATTATTACCAGTTTACCAAATACTTACTGATAAAAACTATACTCTACAGTTTTATTTTAATTTTATTAATTTTAATTAATTTGGTATACCTATGCATAAACGCTATTTAAAAATCCAGTAGCGGCTATGAGAAAATGGCAAGAAGATATGAAAGAGAATTTTGTAGTGCCATAAAAAAAGAGTTTTTATTTTTTTGCAGAAGATTATCTAAGCGTACACTTTATTTGTGTTATATTTTAAAATATTTTTGTCATGTTGGCCTTTTGACCTTGTAAGCTAAAACACTTTCAAACACTTAACTTTTAGCCGTTTAAAATCAACCGAATGTCTGTTTACAGAAAACAAAATGTTCTGAAATGTGAAATTATCAAAGAAATATAACAAAAAATATAAACAATTAAAGAAAATGTAGGGCGATGACCGTTCTTTTATTCATTAAAGTTTAAATTTTTATGAAAATCTTTCGTGTCTAATTTTATTTTTAAGTTTACTGATATAAAAAAATAAATTAAAAGTAATCGATGTGTGCCCTCGGGGTTTTAAATAGTTTTAAGCGTTAAAATGTTGTACAAACAAAACACATTTTTAATTTTACAAAATGTAATGAAATATATGTTATTTTTAGACAATTTCTAACAGGATTAATAATTCTTTTTTAACTTTTAGGTTAATGGCACAATGTATTTACACTTGACAAAATTATAGTGACACTGCCATTTCAATACTTACTGTTTAAAAAAAAAAATCATTCAATTGACAAAAAAAATATTACTGTTTTTATAATACTGTATTGTCTTGGTGACGAACACTATGCTCTATATAACGGTCATATACTCATATATAACATCTAAACGTGGCAAACACTTGTTCTTAAAACATTTTTCTTGGAATTTTTTTCCACGAGTTTAGTTACCTCGCAAATGTTTAAATCATGTAACAAATTATTTATATTTTAATTCCAAACTTTTATGCGTTTAAAATCAATCACATCGGTTTGCATAAATATCGCGGATGATGATTTGTTATTATCTACAGCACGCAGGTGGTACGGTGGTAGAACAATAACAAACGTGAATCGTATTTAAGCCATACGATGTCCTATACAAGCCGACGAATTTAGTTGCACTAGTGGATAAGTACCCATAATGCAAATGAGATGGATGTTGATAATCAACGGACAGGACACCTGGGAAGTGGTGAGTACATGACGGTTTGCAGTATGTTAATTTTCAACACAATTGCACTCGCTCTTTATTACATAAACAACAAAAGGTATAATGTTCGAACACAAGACTTGAATAATAATTTCACCAAATATCAATAATAATAATAATATATCCGAGCACATACATAAATGGTAACGTGAAATTATCGACATATAATGTATATATTTATATTGTTAAAAGATTTTAAGCGTATTATACACAACATAAAAAACTTACTATAAATTTTAAACAAACAAAAACAAATTCGGCGTGTTATATTGTATTATATTATAAGGTATTACAACAATCTGAATATGTGTTTGTGTGTTCGTGTATTTTTGTGTATTATTATTATTAATATAATTAATTATTATTTTTTTTCACATTTCAGAAATTATAATACTTTTGCTTATTATTTTTTATTATTATTTTGATTTTACAGTTTATTTTCCCTTAATTGGTAATAATATAATACACATTCTATCACAATAATTACACAGAATTTAAATCTCATAATTTGTCGAAGTTTACTAAAATGTACACGATTAAAATTAAATTTTAATTTAAACAAGCATAATAATTCTTTAAAAAAAAAAAAATAAAATAAATACTTTAAGAACATAACTGTACATTTTTTTACTGAACTACTGTTTTACTGTAAAATAACTGAAGTTCTGCAGTATTTATGGTATTTATAATTAAAATATCTATCTGAGTTATTTTATACACATTTATTTATTATGTCTTCTTAAAAAGTAAATTTATAATTCAAACAACTCGTGTGTTAATAGGTACTCCAATGAAGAACAATTTATATTTTTCTCGACCATATTACGTATTAACTATCTAAAAATGTTTTAATACTATAATAATCTGATAATAACTATTATAGGTACTAATTTGTTGAATTTTGTTGTTCATTTTATATATCACTGCAAAATAAATTTAAATACCTACCTACAACATGACTGAAAACAGTATTGCTATTTATTACTTTATTAAAATATCATTTTTATTTATCTGTTCATCGGTATTATTTTATAAACATTTGATGAACATTTTTAATAAATGATTATATTATTTGCTACATTGTACATTTTAAGATCAATAGGTAACTTAACTTAATTCAATATTGAAAATAGCATTTGTGACTATTAAATATATATATTTTTAATTTTTTTAAATCTGTACCCACGAGTAATCGATGCGTCTAATTTCTTAATATTTTCTGCGAAGTGCATATTTTGGATATTATATTAGGCTTACTTAAAGTTATAAGAAACTTTTTTTTGTAATACATTTGCATATTTTAAAGAAATGAGTTGCTGAATATTATTTTCCAAATTCGTTCTTCAACATAGAATGGAATATAAAAAATAATAACTGATCGAAAAACTAAAATTGATTGAAAGTATACAATTTTATTACAGTAGTTCAGTGAAAATAAATTAATACCTACCTATATACATACGTATTAGAAGGTTAATGCGTATGGATAAATATATATTAAAGTGATCACAACAGAAGACACAGACTACACAAAATTAATTAGGTAATATTACATACATTTTCACATTCATTACATCTTTGATCACGTCGTTGTCAAAATATCATCGGAACATTGAAAAACGTTTCCGATATAATAAAATTTAAGGTAATTACGGTTAAAAAAACATTTACGTCAAACTCCGGGACGATTTTGTAATATTATTTATTATCAAACCGTGAATTTCAATCAAGTGTTTATTGCGCGATTGTAAAAACAAAAACAAATAATGTATAAATGATTATATAATATATATATATATTATCATGTTTATGTTACAATGAATTATATATTATAATGTTTTACCGTTTTTGCAGTATTTGACGTTCGGGTGATTACCGTTAAAAAGTAGACCGAATCGAAAAAGTCCAAACGAATCGATAAAATCGGTTAAACACATTATTATCATCGTTTCGCGGCTTGGGTACATACTTTATTATTGTATAATAATTATAATATATTATTATTATCGACTATCACCGGGGGCGGCGGTGCAACAACCGCTTTTGCTATATAGGTGTGCCGAGCCGAGCCAAATGAATAAATATGTTATCATCAATGTGTTGTCGCGGTCGTGACAAACGTGAGTCACTAAAGGAACGACTCCGACGCCAACGTCTGTTGATTGGAATCTGTGGTCCGCGTGTCGTCCGGTTTGGTCGGGGACGGATGGTGCGGCACGATGTTGGGCTCTCCGGGTATCACGCAATAGTGTGTGGAGTGCTGCGGCTCCGGGTCGCCGTACTGCGAATGGTAAAATTCCTCGCGCATCATGTGGTTCAGCGAGCCGCACTTGAAGTACAGTATTTGCTGGAACGGCCTTCGGAAGTCTCGATTCAGCGTGGCGTAGATCACCTGAATCAATTACCAAAAACGGGTATAAGGTATAAAACCATGAACGTTGAACACGGCCGATTAGACATTTAAATAAAAGCCGTAACGGGATTACGGCGTAGGAGTGGTTAAAACACCTCCCGGCGGCATTGCGATTTGGAGAAGGCGCGGTTGCGGTAGCGGCGGCTGATGATGAGTTGGGAGAGGGGTAGCGAGTTGTGGTGTTTAAACGATGATATGATGTATACCTACGCTCGCGTATGTGTAAACGACGGGGGATGACATTCAATTATATAATCAGTTATAGTGAAGTAGGTATAGTACGTTTAGTAAAACAAACTTAGTTTTTGAACAATAAAGACGACTAAAACAATGTGCAAATTATTTGTTCGAGTACTCGAAAAACATGAAAAATATACACATGGTTATTTTTCTTTTACGTATTTGTGTGGTTTCACGTTTTATAGTAACTACCTATATTTAAATTTTTAAATTCATGACCATTTCAAATTCTCTACTATTCGTGTTTGTAACCGATTCGAAATAGTGTCATAAGATAAAAAATACGGACTATACGCAAAGTATAAAATATAATATTGTTGGTCACGAATCTATTGCACAGCTGTTGAAAGCCTTTACTTTTAATTTACGAGATGTTTTATATTTCATGCACATTGCACATTATTATTAGAAATTATATTTGTCAACAAATACACATTTGAGAGACGTAAAATCGTTAAATAACTCTAAAAATATACAAAATACATTTACAAAAACGTTATTTTTTTTGTTGATGTTTTATTGATTACATCTTGAAACGAATTTAAAGTTTGCTTAATGTTATACACCGACAACTCCTAGAATAATAATGATAAAAAAAAAAACCGTACAAACGCAAGTCGCAACAACGCGTGAACTCTTAATCGACAACTAAAATCCATTAAATTGTTTCCCGTGTGTAGAGAATATATTAATAAACTTTTGCAGATCATACTAATAATACATAGATCGACGATGATGTTATTATCGTATTTGTGCGCAGTGCGATTTTCATTACGATCACATACTTACGTTTCTGTTCGGGTTTTCTACTCGTATAATAAGAACACATAAGACGCGTAAAGCAATAGTTAAGGTATGTGAGCAATATCGACTGTCATGTGCAAACTATTGAAGTGTGTATACCTAGTAAGAACGGGTTATTATTCCTACGCTGTAGGTAGATACCTTGTTCTTAACCTTCGAATCGGAAAAACCATAAGCTTTAATAGATGAAATATTATTCGTATCGCAATATTCCTCACCGCAGATAGGTTAGGTAATATTATTGCTCGAGGTTGCATGTCGGAAACGCGGTAAATACCAGGAATCGTTAAGACCGCGGCGATGACGTCGGTGGAACGGAATGCCAAACAGAAATAGCTATATATAGACGTTATATAGACGTAAATCGTAGGTATAGTATCGTCGAAAATTTTCGAAACGAGGCTTTACCGTAATTATATATTATATGGAATACGGTTGAAACGCTGACAGTTGAAATATCGACAGGTCAAAACAATGACGGTCGAAATGTCGACAAGTATGAAATATCGATTGAAATTTCGGGAAAAGGTTTTTAGAACATAATATAATTAAGAATAAAAAGTTCTTTAATTTTAATAAAACGTGATAAAAATTACATCGTTATAATAATTGTATTTAAAAATGAAAACCGAACGAATAAAAATCTATTAAATATTCAAATAACCTTATATAATACGTAAATATTATCAAATCATAATTTAATACTATATAGGTATTCTACGTAAGAAATCTATAACTATATTATATTATTTTCTCTATTAGTTATTACGTTTTGTGCAGTTGCGAGTACCTATATCTGAACTAGTGTTTTTCCTAAGGTTTGGTTCTTCGCTAAGTATTCATTCGAAAACTGTTTTGTTATTTTTCCACTCGTTTCGTAAATATTTAATATCGAATGATGTACACAAATCTTGCACTCGAACATTTCAAACACTTATCCCAACGCCTAAAATCCCAAATTTAGTGTTTATCGAGAAATTTATAATTATAATATTATATTAACTTTATTAATTAAGAATATTATAGTGACGACCGTATCGATCGGACTCCGATAACTCGAATTACTTTAGTCTTGGTCCTTAGACGAGTGTCGTTAATATTATGTGTTATTACGACGGTGGAATAGCATTCATATTGTAATAATATTAAAATAATAATAATAATAATTATATAATATATTATAATAAAATGTATAATATTATATAATAAATATAATATTATGTATTATATATAAAAATATAATATAAATTATTATTTATTATATTAATATTATTATATTATTATATAATAATTTATAATGTGTACAAATCTCAAAAACGCTGAAATAATAATAATTATATAATATTAAAAAACGTGTTCGTAATAATATTATTATACTCACGGGATTGAGTAGCGAGTTGGCGTAGCCCAGCCACAAGAACAGGCTGCTCAGCGAGCTGGGTATGCTGGACGGGTCGCTGAGGAACGGCCTGACCAGCGCCAGCACGAAGAACGGTAACCAGCACACGGTGAACGCGCTCATGATGATGCCCAGCGTGGTGGACGCTTTCCGCTCCTTTGCCAGCTGGAACCTGAGCTTTTTGCCGCCGGACTCGGGCTTCTTGGTGGCCGCGGCCGCCGGACGGCCAGCGTTGTGGCCGTTGCTCGGCACCATCATCAGCACCGGACACTGATATTCGCCCACCGACCGGCGCACCATCGAACAGCACCGACACCCGTCGCCGCCACGTGCACCACTTCCTATGGTTCCGCTGCACTGCATTCACAGAAAAAAAAAACGCGTGCTTGGTGAATAATATAATATTATTATTATTGATCCTCGTTCGAGTGTCGTTGTTATAGGTAACATCCGTCGTCAAATATTATTGTTGTCGTTGTTGCTGTTGTTAAAGGTCGGATTAGGATGATTGAAAAAACGGGAATCGTAGGTTATGTTATATTTTAATACTTTGGAAACTAAATTTTCAATTTGGGATTAAAAGTTTACATTATTTTTTTTTTTTTTTATATAGATATTTTAGATTTCCCTTTGTTTTAAAATATATAAAATAAAATACATTTACATAAAACAAAAAAATATAATAAAAATACCATACTACCCGATATATTTTCATTTATTTTATTTTAATAAAAAATAAATATGTATATGGTAGATAAGTAATAATATTGATATTGTCGTGTATACGCATAAACAGATAATGTGTAACCACAAAACATATGTACAATCACAAATAACATGCTCGGACAGTGGCGTCAAGAGCTTATTTTTTTGGGGCGAAACAATTTTTGGTGGGTAGGTAATATTGTTAGATCGTAACAATATTTTTATATTTAACTATCATTCTAATGTATAAATATACCTTTATAAAATAAATATTATAAATATTATAATGCATTATTTTTAATATTTAATATATATATGACTATCGGCAGGATCTTAATAAGTGGGTGGTTGGGTAACATCAATGTTTGCCCTTGTAAAGGAAATGCTAGTGACGAAACTGTAACTCGGTGAAGGACTAAGTTTTCAGATTCAAAATTTCACAAATATGATCTAATGAGT